>JAQZBX010049218.1:0-19988 GCA_029593785.1 Cabassous unicinctus | reverse complement strand
CTCTCATATGGTAAACGGGTGCTCTATCCATTGCGCCACACCCGCTTCCTGCCGTGAGGTTGCTGCATCAGCCCACCGCACCGCCCAGGCCGGCGTGCCCTCACAAGGAGGCCTCGGGACGCGAACCCGGGCCTCCCATATGGTAAACGGGGGCTCTATCCACTGAGCCACACCCGCTTCCCAGCTTATTACTTCTGACAACCGAAAGCTTTTTAACTCGGAAGGCCAATTTGGCGATAGTCCATTAAACAAGGCACCACCAGCTGCTTTCTAGGAGTAAGACGTGGTGAGGAAATCGTCAAGAGAGACCCAGCAGAAACCCTGAATACCTAGTGCTAAATTGAACTAGTAAAGCACTTACTGAAAAAAAAAAAGGGCATTTTCATTAATTAATGTATTTGTGTTTTTTTAGGGAAGTGGCTCGATAAGCGTCTGCTTGTATTTTAGTGTTTAAAACTAAAGCTCTTGAGTGTCACACTAACGACTACAACCATTTACCCCCACTTTGGCTGAATTCTTGACAGATCTGAGCTGCTTTCCACCAGAATTCTAGCCCAGAGTCATTATTGTCTTTTGAATATAATGTACTCATCTCAGGAGGGAAAGTATTATTTCACACCTGTTCTGATTTAGGGCACGCTGTTGTTTTAGGTAATATTTTCTTTTTTTTTTTTTCATGTGCATAAATCCATCTTAAACTAAAAACTTTCCCTCTCCTTATAGCCAGCAACATCGTTTTCATGTCTACAAAGGCTGTTTTGGTGGATTTCGGCCTAAGTGTTCAAATGACTGAAGATATCTACTTTCCTAAGGACCTCCGCGGAACAGAGGTAATTTTATCCACCCGAGAGGGGTTAGTATCTTACTAAGAGGAACTAGAATTGCTTCTAGAATTACTGTGGGAAAGAAGGGGTGGAAAACCATTGACTCAAATCATTATCAGCATCGTAGGCTATTTAATGAGCCTCTGATCAGTGTCACATACTAAGTTTAGCACTTCGAAATGAATTGTCTCATTCAACCGCCACTGCACACCTGCTGTTGCTAAATGCTATCACTGTAGGCAAATACTATTATTGTTCCTATTTTACAATAAGGAAATAAGCTTGAAGGTTAAATTAAGTGCCCAAAGTTATTCAACTTCTGACATTGCTGGGACTTGAACCCAGTTCTTCCTGAGTCTAAAGTCTAAGGTCTAATTGCTGTGTGATTTTTAAATATAACTGATATATGAATATATGTTACTAATATAACTAAAATGTGGTTCAATTAGAGCCTTAACCATCATGGTGATTAATAGTATTTATTTATTTATTTATTTATTTATTTATTTTTTTTAGTAATTATTCTTAGTTCCCTGGTTATTTTATAGATTTTTATTTTATTTATTTATTTATTTATTTATCCCCTCTGCTGCTTGTGCTCTCTGTGTCCATTTGCTGTGTGATTTTCTGTGTCTGCTTGTCTCCCTTTGTTGGGTCGTCCTGCTGCATCAGCCCACCGCGCCGCGCGGGCTGGCTTGCCTTCACCAGGAGGCCCCGGGAAACGAACCCGGGGCCTCCCATATGGTAAACGGGAGCCCTATCGATTGAGCCACATCCGCTTCCCCTTAATAGTATTTATTTCCGGCATATTTTTAATCCCAGGAATATTGTAATAAACTTAAGTTGCTAGCACCAATAAATCCTATTTAAAGATATAAATGCACTGTAATTAACTCACCTGTGAAGCAGAACAAACCAAAAAACAAAAACCCTTCCTGAATCTAAACGAGATTCAGAGAAATGCATTCACAGGCTTTCAAATAATCTGTTGAATTTGCCATTCACTACAGTATGCTGAGTGGCTGGTTGATTCATCAGACATTTATTAGGGTCTATTATGTGGGAGGTTCGAAGTTTGATTGTGGGCACCAGGGAGAGAGCATTGAAGAGATCAGCAAGGACCTCTTCCTTGGGGGTACTTTAAAGGGCTCACTCTTTGGTGGGGAGGACCTCATTTAATTTACCTGAGTTACTAGAAGAGCCACAGTCTATTTCACAACAGGTTACCCTGGGTGGGGGGCTGTGTGCAAACGGGATGGTAAATGGATGTGAGAATTGCCCCTGGCCCCCTTCCACTCCAGTCACTTGCCAGAGACTTGCAGCCACACACCAGTCTGTCTGTTGGAAATGCAAAACTTATCCTCATTTTAAACCAGGGTTCTGTAAACCTTTTCTTAACTCTGTGCCAAGACTTTCCAGGCAACAAACAAAACCCTTGTTTTTGCTGATATTACTAAAGTTATTACTGGGAAATACTTGAGAGGGGATTCTTGATAGTCGTCTTTGAGCACAATAATATTCAGAAGAGAAAAGTGTAGACTTTTTTTTATTAATGTTTTTAGTCTCCACATCTTAAGGATACTTCACCAAAGCACAAAATGTATTAAGACTTAATAATTATGACTTGTTTTCTTTGGAAAATGTTTCAGCATATTTTGGCATTAGTCAGTTCAGATATGTGACATTCCGCCCTTTTTCCTGGAGCCAGTTTGAGAAGCAAACTATTTATGGCATGAACGATGGAAAATATCTTTCTCTTCTCGGCAGTGTGATTAAATTGAACATTTTGCAATGCTGGAGAAAGACGTGTGCTTTCTGGGATGCTCTAGCAGAAAGAGAATGTGTGCTTGAGTATGAAATAATAACATTGGGCTCACTCCTGAACAGCATTTGGATCCAGTTCTTTTCAGCCAATGTAAATTACTTTTATGGAGTGGCAAAATTGGCTTCTAAGACTTGACTCCATTTTTATAGTTAAAAACTCTGTTCTCATCAACCTACCATCTGCAGCAAGTGAAGTTTGGTAATGAGCAAGGTCGTGAAGTCACCCATGAAAACTCTCAGCAGCTTGTTTTCACTCATACTCAAAGAGCCAATAAGATATAATTAGTCCAAGTCAACCTTGCAGATTTGCTTTCCGATAGGACTCGCTCACTGGGCTAGTGCATAGCTGGATAAAGTTTCTGATCCTGCAGTCTAGCTCACAAATATAAACGTTCATCATCCACGTTTGTGCGCCTTTGCTGACTCACTCTCTCTGCATTCGTATTCAGAACATTATACTGGAACCATATAATAAATATACAGGCTTAACTCTGACATATATTTAATCTATAGTTTTTGAGTTACATGCTGCATAGAAAGAATAAGCAGTGAATGTAAATGACTAGTTATAGAATCGCTTTCTTCTGGGTCTGCCTTGGGTCTCCCTTGAGTCAGCACATCCACATCCACACCTGCACAGTCTCTGCCCCTTTCTGGTAACCGTGTTGAGAGATGCAGGTCTGGACCCCGACCTCCTGGTTACTCTGCTCCTGTGTCCAGCCTGGGGCATGGGACTCTCCAGAGCCTTGCCTCTGTGTCCCCCACCCCCACCCCCCGTCCTGCCTGAGGAGACCTTGAACATCATGCCCTGCCACCTGCGATCTGGCCATCCTGCGTCTTTAGAGCTTGAGGAAGTAGGAGCCCTGGGTCCTGAAGCTCCAGGGAGCTGCCCGCAGGCTGAGGGTGTGCCGTGTCACTGAGCCTGCAGCCACCCTGCACACGGCGACTGCTGACCTCCTCAGCAGCCACTGTTTTGCCCAGTCCCTGCTTTCTTGGGGAGAAGGAAATTGGCATCCTCTGTTGACAGCTAACAACACCGACTGCATTTATTCAGTACCTTTGTGACTGCATTTAATGAGAAAAGCCTTCAGGTCCAAACACTGTCTTTGCCACAGGGAAGGCTTGAGAACAAGGAGCTCAGTTTAGTTGTTGGCTGAGAGGGAACCAGAGAGAAAGAGAGAGAGAGAAATAACACAGACAAGGAAGAAAAAGGAGGCCAGCCAGGAAGTGTGTGGAAGGAAGGAGTTGAGCAGGGTTAGTCTGGGGAAGCTGGGCAATTTCCCCAGTTTTTGTAAGCCAGGTTTTTACTTATTTACTCCGAAATGTATTCCGGAAACACCAGCTTCGCCCCCATATTCAAATGACAGTATAAAAGCTTTTTAAAGCCAAAAACTGATATAAATAGAATATTAACTACAGTATGTCTGTGCCAGTCATTAGTCGCACAAATAGAGATGACCAGCCACCAGCTTTTGGGCTCTTTTTCTCTCTTTTAAGTTAGAAACAAACATTTATTGATGAAACGATTTAGGAAACCAGGCCTCCTTATTCAGCATCTGCTAATGAATCCGAAGAGTACTTACACAGTGGTAATGTGGTCTGTATTTAATGCTTCATCACTGGGCTGCCTGGTAGGTAGAAAGAAGAAGGAATGATGACTGAGGATCCCTTTTGCAACATGGTACTTTCTTTTTTAAGTTCTTCTCTTCCAAATGGCGGCGTCTGTGCCCCGTGGACCTCTGCAAATTTGCAAGCATTAGGGGCAGAGGTATATTGGTTGTGCCCATTTAAATAGGAAAGGAATTGGTGTTTTGATTGAAAAATGAGCTCCATCTGATCAGACCTTTGAAGAATGGGTATCCCAGGTGGCTGCCTGGTTCCTGGCCCCTTTGCATTCAGTTTGTGGCAAAAGGTGTTCTTTGTCAGGCTGCAGTGATCCCTCCAAGCCAAAGCTGCTTGGCTCCCAGATAATGTCTGCATTATTCTCCTTCGCTGACGGGCACACCCGACAGCAACAGTCTCTTTTCAAGGGACCTAAGCGTGCAATAAATACGACAAAGGTGGATGAGCCAATTCTGTGGAATTCAATTAGGGAAATGGAAACCAGACCAATGAAGGGAATCAGCCTGGTTTTCCCCACTCTCTTTCAGATTTACATGAGCCCAGAGGTGATCCTGTGCAGGGGCCATTCAACCAAAGCTGACATCTACAGCCTGGGGGCCACTCTCATTCACATGCAGACGGGCACCCCGCCCTGGGTGAAGCGCTACCCCCGCTCAGCCTACCCCTCCTACCTGTACATCGTAAGTGGGGCTACACCAGGGGGTGGGTGCGGGAGAGCTGCCTGCTCTAGGGAGCTGGTCTCCCTCGAGTATCCCTCATATCCAAATGGCGTGATGGTGAAATGTGCTCCAGGAAAGGGAGCCTCAAGTTCTTCCCTTGCGCAGGGAGCTCTGGTCCTACAATGAAGACATTGCTCTTTTTAGCGGGAACTTACTAAAATGTGCATTAGCCATGAATTTTATGCTATTCCATCAAGTTGTATATGTTCTCTGAAAACTTTAAAGAAAAAGATAGGAGGTTGTTGATCCCCACGCCAGCCTGGCCTGGAGGTGGGACATGCAGCTCCCACTTTATCTTTGGTGAGTCCACAGTCACCCTTGGGCCACTGTTCAGATACGAAGCTGTCGCTGCATATTCAGACTGAGCTTGTATCCTTTACGGAGTTAAATCAAAAGAAGGGCTCAACTTGGTGTCCTTAGGACATTAAAGAGAAGGGTTGTTTAAATGAACTGGATTTGCCGCAGAGCACGGGGTGGAAAGCAAAGAACTCTCCGGTGTCTTGTTAAGCTTTTCCTGTTGAGAGTGTATTTCCGTACCGTCGATGCTGAGAGATGTGTCTTGTTCATAGATCCACAAGCAAGCCCCTCCATTGGAAGACATTGCAGACAACTGCAGCCCTGGCATGCGGGAGCTGATCGAGGCTGCGGTGGAGAGGAACCCCAACCACCGCCCCAGGGCAGCCGACCTCCTGAAGCACGAAGCCCTGAACCCGCCCAGAGAGGATCAGCCTCGCTGTCAGAGTCTGGACTCTGCCCTCTTTGAGCAGAAGAGGTTGCTGAGTAGAAAGGAGTTGGAACTTCCCGAGAACATTGCCGGTAGGGAGACCCTGCTGTGCACGTCCCTTCTTTTTTCTGTCTACATCAAACCTGCGAAGCTCATGAAAGCACTTGGGGAAAAAAATGGAATGATTTGTTGAGTGCCGAAAGGTGTTTGAGAAATTTCAGCCAGAACTTTCGCAAAAGCATTTTTCTTTAATATATTTGCCAAATTACCGTCAATTATAACAGCTTTTCAGTGTAAATGTGGCAATACAGTCATTGGGAATTGCCTCTGACTTGCTTTTTTGCTGCAGAGCATCTTTTGGTTTTAAAACAAACCAAGCATGACATTTTGCTGTTGATAAAGTATGGGGTTCTTTTTAATTCACTTCTGGTAAGCCACTCCGGTCCTTTGTTGTAAATATTATGTAAACAGATAAAATACTGAGTTTGAGGTCAACGCGCATTTCTGTCTGCCTTTGCTTAGAATCTCTCAGCTATGAATCTTTCCCATTTGGGAGAGTGAGCAAGCATTCCAAGAACACTGGATATGGATACGCACAGGACAGGGGCTTTTTCCATTTTTGTTCTTGAAATCTGGGGCATTCTTAATCCATTTAGATGCAAACCCAGATGCCAAGCCTTGTAAAACTTGTTTGCATTTCTCTGCTTTCTGTCTGATTTTTCTGCACTTAAAGAGAACCATCTGGAATATTGGAGAATATGCCAGGATTTCTAAATAATTTCTTGTAGTTATTGACTCTTTTATGAACTCTTTGGTATATATCATATTACATGAACAGTCCATATTGTTCAAAGATCAGTCTTTAATAAAACCAGAACCAAAAAGCTGTTTCATGAGGCCCCGAGGTATTACTTGTTTGCAGAAGGAAGACGTGTTTGTTACATTCCCTCATTTATTTCACTTTTTCAACATTTTCCTTTTCAGATTCTTCATGCACAGGAAGCACCGAGGAATCTGAGATGTTAAAGAGGCAGCGTTCTCTCTACATAGACCTTGGAGCCCTGGCTGGCTATTTCAATCTTGTTCGGGGTCCACCAACACTAGAATATGGCTGATTGGCGACACCATTTGCTACAAATTAAGACTCAGCATTTATCTTCTGGAAGCTGATTCAACCAACTCTACACAGGATCCCTATCTAGGGAATTGTGCTGTTGATGATCTGACACTGAGGGCCTCAATGACTCATGAATGTGGGCTCCAAGCAGCTCCTGTGCATTTGTGAAGCTACACTGGTACAACCCATCAGGTCTAAGGGTTCTCATTTCTCAGGTGGTGTGATGCCAAGGAAGGACATTGAGAGTTCATTCATAAAAGGACTCTTTTGGGGGACTGATTCCATTCACTGTGCACTTTGCTTAAAATTTTAAAAATACCTATAGCAAGGGTAATATATTAGCCTGAAATTATTATTCTTGGTTTTAACTTAAGTAGGGGATCTTCATTTAAGTCAGAATCGTTGTTGGGTGTAGCTATTGTCTGATAAGTCTTTGAGCCTTTGTTGGTAGATTCTAGTATAATTGGATTCATTCTATTGTGGGTAACTAGAACAACTTGAGTATTGTAGCAATAAGCTGAACTAGTGCCTTAAAAATGGCTAACTGGTTAACGAGGAGCCATCTGATGGTATGCCGCTAGAGACCATTCCTGTTCTGTTCCTATGGAAACATTTTGTACTGTACACGCTATGCTTTAAACATTTAAAACGTGGTGTTTTGAATGTGGGTAACACTGTGAAAACCACATAATTTCTGTACATCCCAAAGGATGAGAAAATGACCTTTAAGAAAAATGGAAACGTTTGTAAATTCTGAATGATTCTTCTTTTGTAATTCTTATGTCTCTATTTTCTTTTAAGCATTTGTATATTAAAATAGCATACTATGTATGTTTTATATCAAATGCTTTCATGACATTCTCTTATATATATTTTAACATTGTAAAGTATGTGAGTACTACTATTTAAAGTATATTTTTTCATCAGGCAAATAAAACCGATATTTTTGCCCAATGTGATTGGCTAAAGCAGCTGAATAAATTCAGTCTTTTGCCTTAATTATCATAAAGAGTGTGATTCTCAGCTGGGACTGGGGAGGTTACAGGGGTTGGGATATAGGTTGTTGCAGAACATGTATCACCAGAAGGCAAAAACTATCTGGAAGCTTTGCAGGTTACTTCCCCCTTTTCTGTCTCTGCTCTCTTGAGCTATTGCTGGTCCCTGGAACGTGCTGAATTCCTCCAGTGTATTGAAGTAGAAAAACAATTGCCACTTGTTTAGGGTAAGTGTGATCCTAGTTTGCATCTTGTTTTTATACATTTATGCTTCCCTTGCACGCACTTTGTGTATTATTGTTTGTCAAGTTAATAACTGTCTTGCCCTTTTATAAGGTAGATTTAAATCACTTAAATCAAATTCTAATGAAGTGTGTTGAATGGGAGTCTGCGCCACCATTCTTTGAGCACATAGAGTAAACGCTTTTACGTGTGTTGGGTGACATGTCGATCCCGGTAATCCTCACAACACATGCATGAAATAGGCTTTGTTACCTCTTTTTTTCCAGAGGGAAATGGAAGCATTGAGAGGTCAGGTAACCTTGTATGTGCTGAAGATCACAAAGCAAGTCCATAAACAGCTGGTATTCCAACCAAGGCCTTTCTGACTCCAAAGTGCCCGCGCTTCCTCGTGCCCAGCTGCCCTCAAGTGCTGCCCCGTCTCACTGCAGGGGAGGCACGGTGCACCCACCCTCTGGGGATTCAGGTCCCTCGGAGAGAGCAGAAGCTAACACACCATGAAGCTAGTGATGCTTCAGCCTCAGGGATCCCCATGTGTGTGGCCCCCTTCCATGGCCCTGTACCCCAAACCCCACCCAACCAAACCCGGATCTGCCTCTGCTTGAGGATAGACAGCTTGTGATGGTTTTTGAAAAACTTAGAGAGCCAATATGAATTGAGTTCCCGTTACCACATTCCATTTGAAAAGAAGCATTCCTTTTAAATACGTGGGAACTCTGGTGCAGAGATGTGGGGATATTTGTTGTCTAAGAGCTGGTCAGTGGTTGTGGTGGCTGAGGAAGTGGTCCTGGGGGGACAAGGAGATGTTCGGGGTTGAGACCTATGCCTGAGCAGAGTCACCAACAAGCTTACGAGAAGCCAGGAAGCCCTGACTAGGGTCCAAGGGACTCCATCAGTCGCCTCTTCCTGAGAAGATGAACAGTGGGACTGTCAGGCTTGGGGGTAACTGGGAGAGAGCCTCCTCCAGAAACCTCCTTCTGCGCACTTTGATCAGGCATCAGGGTTTCTAATGGAGTGTATTTTAGTTTCCCGGCTGCTAAAACAAACACTGCACAATGAGTCAGCTTAAACAACAGGAATTCATTGTCTCACAGTTCCAGAGGCTAGAAGGTTTGCTTCTTCCCCGGGTCAGTGTCTTCTAGAAGGCTGGCAACCTTTGGGATCCTTGGCTTTTCTGTCACATGGCAACGCACATGGCGGCGGCGGCGGCTTCTCTTCCAGGTCCCGCTGACTTCCAGCTTCTTGCTTCTCCATGGCTTGTCTTTCTGTGTCCTTAGCTTATAAGGACTTCAGCCCTGTTGGATGAAGGCCCACCCTCATTCAGTGTGGGCACACCGTGGCAAATAACATCTTCAAAGGTCCTGGTTACAAATGGGTTCACACTTACAGGCCCGGGGTTGGGACGTGAATGTGTCTCCTGTGGGGGCATGACTCAGTCCCCAGCAGAATGCACTAAGGATATGTGGATGCAGTTTATCTGGCCAGGCCGGAGAAGTCATCTTGTTGGATGGCCAGGTAAATAAACGTGACTTGCCAGGGCTAGAGCCTCACCTTTTGCTTTTTATAATCCACACCTTCCCCTACCCTCCTTTTTTTTTCCCCCCTTGAGGTCTAAGATAATCTAAAAAGATGATGAAGACTTGCCTTCCAGGAATTTGCCTGGCCCCATGGGAATTGGCCCAGCCTTGGAGAGAGAGTTCTTCTCTGGGGTCAGCCAGTGCATCTGTGCCCCTAAAACAAAGTTTCCAGGGATATCAGGCCCTTCACTGAGCACTGGAGTGAGACCTAAAGGGGAATCCTGTCAGTCCCCTGCGTTCCTCCCTGTGGCTAGTTCACTTACTGGTAGATCCAAATAAATGGATCTTTTATCCATAGCAAATTTCTTTGGTGTCACTCAAAACAAAAAACTTTTCTGGACGGCGTGGAGGATTTTATTTGTAGGTCTGCAGTGTGATTGGACTGAAGTCTCTGGATGCCACGGGTCCTGGTCATTTAATGGAGAGCTGGAGCCTGCCGAGGAGCTACTCTGGGCAAAGAAGGTGCTAGACCCTGCAGTGGGCCCAGGTAGGAGGGAGGCCCGGCCCCTCTCACTTATCCACTCCCTGCGTAAGGAAGCACATCCTGTTTTGGAATTGATAGAGGGTTCTTTATGTTAATGTACGTCGCCCTCCATTTCCAAAAAAGACCTTTTGGCCAAGCATTTACTTGCAATTTGACCATTTGCCTTGAGCTGGTTTTTCAAATGTCAATTTAATCTTAACGGTGCTAGACAATGCTGATGATAATACCAGGGTGTGGGCCCCATGGTCAGGTTTCAGAAGTCCACTGTGGACCTGGAGTAGAAAGCACTTTTGTCCATCTCACCTGCCCTGGCCGGGTTCTTGGCTCTGCTCTCATCTGGGGTGTGTGAAGGTGGATGGGGTTTGAGCAAGAAGGAGAGGGCATCCCTGCTGCTAGCCCCTTCCTCTTCCAGTTTAGGTTTTGAGCCACAAGCAGCGGCCACCCCTTCAACATCTGGAACTTCCCTCTTGGAGGACCATAAATTGCTTCCCTGTCTGGATTTGTCTCATTTCAAAATCAAAGTGAGAGACTACCCACATAGTGATCACACACGGAAACATAGCATGGCTTCCATTTATCCTCAATGCCGGCCTCCATCCTGAGTACTGACCCAACTCAGAGAAATCTGCTTCCCCACTTGTGAGACACCAAGGTGGTGATTGCTGGCTGTCCATCTGCCCAGAGCCCACAGCTGGTTTGATGAGAATCTGGTCACTCTCGTGGCTGTGCAAGGGAGGCCGAATGGAAGTGCAAATTAGTGAGTGATCTGCCAATGTGCATGGCATTCTCACCTCATGGCTCTGTGCGCAAGTGCCAGAGTGGTTCTAGCAATTGCACCATCACACGAATAACACTAGCGATAAGAGATTAGGAATGTGGAATGACTCAACAAATGCTGCCCATTATTATTATTTTTACAATTACTTAATGCTAAAATTTACTATGTGCAGCTTAACACACGCCAGCTTCATCCTTCCCACACGAATGTAGGATTTCAGAGAGCAGTGGAACACATGTCCACAGTTATCTATTTATAAATTCCAATGGATTTGACTCTCCTGAGCCTTTTAATAGTCTTCCAAGGCATCCATGTAAGGGAAGAAGAATATTTTCAAGAAAAAGAGGGCCAGTGGGCACTGCTGAAGGCCTGGCACAAGCAGCTGACTTCGGTTAGATATGGCTTTTCACAGAGGCGCCAGTGAGCCACGAGCCCAGATGCACTGGGGATAAGGAGAGGCCACAAGATGATCCCAGGTGGTGCCAATTCTCCGCCGACTTCAGCTCATGCAATAAGGAAACATACAACCACAAACCACCCCCTTGCCCCACTCCGCCCCTACCTGGCTAGGTATTTCTTCGGACTGGAAATTCTGGTCTGGCCAAAGTTTTGCTCCCAATAGGTCAGAGAACTGAGTGGTGACTCAGGACCTGGGAGGCTGCCTCGTACTTCTCACAACTTCCCTGTGCAGAATTATTTATAAGTTCTTGGCAGGGCTGGGGCACAAGAAAGCACCAGTTGTTTCTATCTTAATTAAGCCACATAGAAAAGAAAGAGAAAGAGTTAGGTAATTAGTTCACTGAACTGAAATCCCAAGTTCTTTTTTTCTGTCTGGCCAGCAGGCAAGAGAGAACAGAAAGATTTGGGCCAGAGCCTTCCTGCTTTATGTCTTCAGCCTTACGCCTCTTGACATTTGTGTCTAGTTCCAGGGAGAGCTCTGGGCCAGTTCCAAGCCCACCCTGGGCTTCAGCAAGCGAATGGGGTCGCTTGAGATGCGTGCATTGCCACACCTAATTTGTTCCTATTTCAATGCCTGATCAGCTCTTTCAACTACTTATCACTCATCAGTAGTTTCCTCTGATTTTATTTGTTGTGACTAGTACTAAATATTGTATATTTTTTAAAGATTTATTTTATTTATTTACTTTTTTTATCCATTTTAACACCCCCACCCCTTTTTTTGCTGTTTTTGTGTCCATTCGCTGGGCAATTCTCTGTGTCTCTTTCCTGCCCTCTCTTCTTATCCTTCTCCTCCTGTCTTCACCGGGACTCGATCCTGGGAACCTCTGATGTGGGAGAGAGGCATCCTACTGCCTGTGCCACCTTAGTTCCTGGTTTTTGGGCGTGTCTCATCTTGGCTCTCCCTTGTGTCACTCTTTTGTTATGTCATCATCTTGCTGCATGGTTTGGTGGTGCCTGACGGCGCACCCATGCACGGGGTCTGGCAGCCTGCTCACCTTCTATATTTTTCTTTTATTTTACCAGGAGGTTCCAGGGATCGAACCCAGGTCCTTCCATATGGGAGACAGATGCCCAACCATTTGAGCCACATCCGCCCCCCCCTAAAGATTATATTTTAATAAAAAATTGTATTGCCTTCTTTTGAACAGCTATTATATGCAAAAGGAAAATATTTGAATAGTCTAAACTAGTAAAAAGTAAGTCTGTTTCTCTCCACTCCTGATCTCCCCCACCTGCAATTCCTCAGTTCTGCTTTCCAGAAGAAATTGCTGCTAGCCAAGATACTTTATGCATATACAAACATATGTGATCATATAACACCCTTCTTTGTAACACAAAAACAACAAAACCTGCACAAATGGTATTGTGATTTATACATAGTGTTACATCTTTTGACAGAATATTTTTCAGAGAGCACAAAAAGAAGTATTGTAATGAGAGCAATCCTAATGTGTATTTTACTTTGTAGTCAAAGCATTTTCCCAACTATTTATGCCATGAGTGGGGGAGGCTGTGCTGGGGATTGAATCATGAAAAATTTGTTCAAGTCTATGGGTGGGACCTTTGTTCAAGTAAACAGGACTTTTGGAGAGGCGATTATTAGTTAAGGTGTGGACTCATTTGTGAATGGGATTGTCAAAGCTCTCCTGTTTTGGATGAGGCCAAATCGAATCAAGGTGGGCCTTGATCCCTAAGGCAGGAGGCCTTATAAAGAGGAAATTGGGTTACAGTCAGTCAGAGAAAGCCATGGGGAGAAGCTGGAAGTCAGTGGAACCAGAGCAGCAGATGCAAGGAGAGAGCGGGATTGCTGTGTGACCGGGGACCACCATCACCAGAGCGCTATCGTCCCTTGGAGAAAGCATGGCCTTGCTGAGGTCTTGACTTTGGGTTTGTAGCCTCCAAACTGCAAGCCAGAAAAGTCTCATAGCTTAAGCCCACCCATTGTGTGGTGTTTGTCATAGCGGCTCTGGCAAACTAAGACAGGTTCAAATCCTGCTCTTCTTGGGCTTTTGTTCCTCCTCTGCAAGCTGAGAGGTGGAACCAAATGGCCACCAAGTTGTTTCCAGCCATTGAAATCTTGAAAATTCATTTTAGAGGAAAGGAAACAGAATGATAGCAAGCTTCTGGATCTGCCTAAGGACCAAACTTATTTGTTTGCGGGGCAAGAATGGGAGTACTTGAGTCCTGACCTCAGGATTTGGCCACTAGGACACATTGCCATTTGCTGCTTGCTGTTTCCTTTTCGGCTGCTAGAGCCTGGGAAAACTCAGAGCAGAAACAAGGCAGGAGTTTATAGTCATGTTAGCTGTTGAGTGTGGGGAACTGAAAGGAACTATAGGGCTCAACTGATCACTTTTTCCTTCTGTTGCTAGGGAGAGGTAGGATCCTGTCTCAAGTTGATGCCATGAGATGTGATATAGGTGGATGAGAATGGGCTCTGGGAAAAAAGATGGAGGGTAGAAGAGATGTTCCATCTGGAGGCAAATCAATGTGAAATGAAAGGGAAGACCTGCTGGTGTTTGGTGCAAGGCAATTAATAAAGTTGTGAGCAGCTCATTTCAGCTAACTGGGATGGTATATTTCACACATCAACTTGGCTAGGTTATGGGGTCCAGTTGTTTGGCCCCCACAGGCCCAATTATTACTGTGAAGATACTTTGTGGGTTTAAAGAACATTAGTCAGTTGATTGCATGCATGACTGATTACATCGACAATCAACAAAGGAGGTTGCCTTCAGCAATAGAGGAATCTCCTCATCCAATCAGGTGAAGCCCTTAAAGGCAGAACTGAGGATTTCAGCAGACAGGAAGAAGAATTTCTATCTCTACTTCAGCCAGTCCACTTGTCCCATGGAATTCATCCTCACCTTCATTAGAGTTCCCAATTTGGGGCTTCTCCTGGGGAGTTCAATGTCACCATTGAGTTCCCAACTTGTGGTCTGCCCTATGGAATTCTGACTAGCCAATCTCCATGGTTGCATCCAGTTCCTGTTATAAAGCTCTTAGTTATACACACACACACACACACACACACACACACACAAACACAAATCTTGTCAGTTCTGTTTTTCTGGAGAACTCTAACTAACATACAATGACAAAGAATGTTGCTAGGTAACTGCTGCTTGCTTAAGAACTGTGGGATGCAGTTGTGGGTAGATGCCAAGCCATATTCCAGCAGCTAACTCTATGGGACTCAATCAGCTTTTCAGGTAGACGTACTGTAGTTTTGGCATTCCTCTTCTGTTTAGGGTGAATAGAATCACATTAAATTGTGAAGTCAGCAAGGTGATGCTAAGCATTCTAAGAGCAAAGCTCTTCCAAACTAACCCCACTGTTGGAATTGGCAGGTGTGCTGAGGAATGCTAGTCTCCTTGGTTGTTTTGGTGGCTGAGTCTCATAAAGAGGATGAGGAGCAGCCTTGGCTTCAGTAAGTGAGAGCCAGGCCTACGCAGGGGCAGGCTGTGCTCAGAATTTACAAAGCCTGTTTGCTTAGAAGTGGTGAAAGTGTTGCTTGAGCACTTGACTTAGGAAGTTTCAGAGGAAATGGAAACTAACACTTACTGGGAGTCTTATTTCTGACCTACATTGTGGTAACTACTTTTATATCTATTAGCAAGAGGGGAACTGAGACTCTGAGAAGTCGGGTAAGTGACTTGAGGATGTACAGCTATTAAGTGTTAGGCCTGGGATATGAACCCTAGTCCATCTGACTCCAGAGTTCATGCCTTTCCACTAAAGTCTACTGCTTCACCATGCCAATGGAGGGAAGGGGAGAAAGGAATTTCTTACCAAAGCATGTGTGTTACTCAGCCAAAGGGGTGCTGATGCAAAATACCAGAAATCTGTGGACTTCTATAAAGGGTATTTATATGGGGTAGAAGCTTACAGTTACCAAGCCATAAAGCATAAGTTACTTCCCTTATCAAAGTCTGTTGCCATGTGTTGGAGCAAGATGGCTGCCAACATCTGCCAAAAGTTCAGGCTTCCTGGGCTCCTCTCTTCCTGGGGCTCTATTCTCTCCAGGCTCAGCTCCTCTGCTCCTCTGTGTGCTTACTTCCCGGGCTCCAGCCCAGAACTCCAACCTCCCTTCTCTGCAGTGTGGTTTCTCAGTGAGTGGGTGGGGATGCAACATCCTACTGATGTGGCTCAATCAAAGCCTTAATCATTATTTAGTCAAATAAAAGTTAAACCGCTGAATCCAGTATAATCTAATATGCCCAGAGGGACAGACCAGTTTACAAATATAATCCAATATCTATTTTTGGAATTCATATACAATATCAAACTACCACAGCTTGTTGAGATGAGAATCCAAATCTGATGACTCCTAATTATTCCCATCTCTAGAAATAAAGTTCCTTGAATTATAATATTTATTGGTAGAACATATCTACTTCATTAATGGAAGTTAACAGAAACCTGTACACATTTAGCTCATAAAGAGTTGCCAATCTGGTTAGACAATAAGATCAGGACCCATAAAAGTAGAAACTTAATGTAATTACAGACACAATTGTGTGGTGTAGGCTCTTGCATGAATGCATAGGGAATATAAATTTGAAGCAGTGAAGGCTGTAATAAGCTAACAGAAGTGGAGAGTATCTTCATCAGTTTCTGAGACTGAACCTCCTAGAAAACAGATCCTGAGCCAAAGTTGAAAGGCTAATTAATGCTTTATGGGAGATGAAATTCCAGAGCTGTGAGAGTGTGAGAAGAGAAGTGAATGCAGCAGGAAAGGAGGGAAGCAAATAGGTGATGTGTTACTGAAAGGCCACAGCTTCAAGAAAAGGCACAGGTAGTTGCTTGGCCACACGGGGTATTTTCAGACAGGATGTACAGAACACAGCATCCCAGAAGAGTCTGTTGAAGGGAGGAAGGAGAGAGAGATTCATCCTTTCTCTCTCCTATTTCCCAGCTCTCATAGGTCAAGGGTTCCCTATCTAGGGTTACCTCCCCTGCACTTCTGGGTTGCATTATCATACCCCTTCTCATGAGCTGCAGCTTACACTTTATCCAAACTGGTCGGTGTTGGCCTGGGTACCAGAGCTTCTGTGACTCCCACTGGAGCAGGATGACAGTGGCCATGTTGGGGCATGGCTCTCACCTTGACGGAGGCTTGGAGATTGTCAGTGCTAGCAGATGATGTGACGGCTGCCTGGCAATGGGTAGTGGTGGGACTCTCCCTGAGTAAGCTCCTGAGGGCACAGACACATGGGGTCCAGTGAATCTGAGGAGATGCATAAAGGGTTCCAAGCAAATAGAGATGTCATATTCAAATGAGGAAAATGCCACAAAGGCACTCATTCCAGAGACATGAGCGTAGGGGAGCCACAGGGACCATTCAATAACTCTGGGCTAGGAACTGCTGAGCTATTACCAGCTCCAGGCTGGAGGGATTCAGGGAAGCAGCAGTGACTGAACTCAGAAGGATAGTCCAGTGGAAGAGGCCACTTCGAGAGTAACTATGACCTTGGGTCAAGGGACACAGCCAACCCCCAGACAATCTCACAAAGAAGGTGCTAGAGGAGCAAATACCCTGCCTTTGCTGGCCTCCCTTTCTCTTTTCTCTTGCTGGGCTCCACATTGGCTAAAACCAATCTAAAAGCCAGAGAACAAGGGTCTGTTGAAGAGAGAGTCTGCAACTGCAAGATAGTCCCACCCATCTGCCTCATGGGATCTAAGACCCCTCTCAATTAGAGGTGGAGTGGGCGTCACCATCCCAGAATCCTCAGGATTGGGGAATGAACGATGGACTAGAGTAGACTCACCGTTATTCTACTATAGACATGTTGTGATTCTAGCAATGGAAGAACTGTTATCGTTGATGTGGAGACAGTGGCCACTGGAGGTTCTGAGGGGAGGGACAGGGAAAATAGGTGTAATATGGGGGCATTTTTGGGACTTGGGAATTGTCCTGAATGACACTGCAATGATAGATACAGGCCATTATATATCTTGTCATAACTTACAAAATTGTGTGGGAGAGAGTGTAAACTACAATGTAAACTATAATCCACACTTAGTGGCAATGCCCCAAAATGTGTTCATCAATTGTAACAAATGTACCACACTAATGAAGCATGTTGTTAATGTGGGGAAATGTGCAAGGGGTGGGGAATGGGGCATGTGGGAATCCCCCATATTTTTTATGTAACATTTATGAAATCTAAGTATCTTTTTTAAAAAATTATAAAGTATATTATAAAATTTTTTTAAAAATTATCATTAAAAAAAAAAAAGATCTGTTGATGTAGTTCCTGCAGGTCAGCCTCTGGGGCTAAGCACTGCACGGACAGGTGAGCAGGTAGGCCTGGAGGGGTATGTGGAAAGCACACATATGCCACAGGGTCTCAGAGAACATCTAGTCTAGGTCTTTCTCACCCCTCTCATTTTTATCAGATGAGAGATGAGGTAGCTCGCTCAAGGTGATAGACCTTTGCAGGAGGACTAGGGTGTGGCCGGGCAGATGTGCACAGCCGTAGGCAAGTGTCACAGGCAAGGGAAGAAGGAAAAATCAATGCTCAGGGATAAGAATGAGCAAGGACAGTTTGTCAAGCATTGAGGGAGTTGTCTGGACCCAACAAGTTGAATATTGTGAGAAATACTGGAAAGTGGCTGGGGTCATTTTTTGAAGGGCTTTGCAATTAGGCAGGTAAGTTTCCTTATGGTATAGCAGGAAAAAAAGTTGCTGCTGAAGGTTTTGAGATGAAAGTACCATTAAGAAAGTTCAGCCGGGGAGCAGATGTTGTTCAAGCAGTTGGGCACCTGTCTCCCACATGAGAGTCCTGGGTTTGGTTCCTGGTACCACCTAAAGAAGATGAGAAAGACAGCGAGCTGACGTGAAGGGCTGGCATGGTGAGCTGACATAACGAGATGACACAATGAGGAGACACATTGAGAGACACAACAAGCAGGGAGCAGATGTGGCTCAAGCAATTGGTTCCTGGTGCCTCTTAAAAGAAGACGAGCAGACACAGAGAGCACACAACAAACAGACACGGAGCTCAAACAGCGAGCACAAACAACGAAGTGGCGGGGGGGATAAATAAATAAATAAATCTTTAAAAAACAAGAAAGTTTAGCTTAGACAGAACAATAAATTAACTTTAGAAAAAAGGGAAATTGGATTTAGGAAGTCTGGCTGGGAAGCTGTTAAATAAATTCAGAAATGGAGTGGTGCAGGCCTGAATTAGCCATCAGATGTGTTTCAAAGGAAAATGGGTAAGGACGGCATATTGCCAGATGTGGAGGTGAGAAGAATGAGCCAACGGTAAATGCAAACTTTTGAGTTTGGGTGATTGGAGAAAAGGTGGCAACTTTGACAGAAAGTAAGATGGATAGTCATCTAGGGTGGGGATGGGAGACGTTGTAGGGTGAGGAACGATTTTGGTTGAGACATGTTGAGACTGGAGAGACCCACTAATTAATCATCTCTTCTAATCTTGACATGTGCAACCAAAAATATCTATAAAAGAATAGAGCAGTGGCATACCGAGTGTTTTAGTTTCCTAGGCTGGCAAGCAAATTCCATGCAATGGGTCTGATTGAACAAAGGGAATTTATTTGTTCCTGGTTTGACACTGGGAAAAAAATCCAAATCAAGGCACCATCCCCATAGATGTGATGCTTTCTCCCCAAAGATGGGGGCGTTCTGGGGCTGGCTGCCAGCAATCCTTGGTCTTTAGCTTGTCACATGGCAAGGCACAGGACTGTGTTTCCGGGCTGCTCCTTCTATTCCAGTTTCCATTGGTTTTGGCTTCTGGCTGCTCCCTACGTGGCTTTCTCTCTCTGTGTGACTGAATTTCATTCCATTTATAAAGGATTCCGATTATAGGATTAAGACCCATCATGATTGAGGTGGGTCACCCCTTAACTGAAGTAACATCAAAAGGTCCTACTCAGATGGGTTCACACACAGAGGAATGGATTAAGTTTAAGAATATATTTTTCTGGGGTACAAACAGCTTCAAACCACCAAACCAAAGATGGACATTTGGGCAGTAGGATCTGTCCTTCAGGGTATAGGCAATTAGGGGGTAGATTGTCTGAGAGGATTTAGAAACAATAATGAAATCAACTCAAAGTCAGTCTGCTCTTGATTATGACTATGCCTTGGTCAGTGATAAAATATTCTTTCCCCAAAAATTCTTTTTTGGTCTAAATTCTAAACAATTTCTGTGGTTACCATTTGACTTTTTTTTTTAAAAAAATCAATTTTATTGATACATATTAATAAAGCATACAATCCATCCAAAGTGTACAATCAATGGTATTTGGTATAATCATATTGTTGTGCATTCATCAATTCAATCATTATTACAGCATTTTCCTTATTCCAATAATAATAAAAAACAAAAAACAAAAATTCATCACCTCTCAATTGCTCTATGCTTCCCCTACCGTATATAGCTGCTATTCTGTTTCTGTCTCTCTAGTTTATTTGTACTTATATTTTGTATAGATGGAGTCAAGCAATTATGTAGTACCTTATGTCTACTTTCTTTCCCTTAATATATTTCCTTTTTTTCCCACTAAATGGAGGAATAATAATATATTACTATATCTACTGTCCATAGTTTGCTTTGGTTGTATTTTTGCCTGATATTAACATCTTGTAA
>JAQZBX010049217.1:0-19986 GCA_029593785.1 Cabassous unicinctus | reverse complement strand
TTTTTTTTTTTTAATGCTGTGTGTGTGTAGCTGGCAAGTATTTCATTATTTGTGGGTGGCTTCTCAATGTCACTTTGCAGGACTCATTCTGCTCCACCTTCAATCCACAAAAGTTGCACAGATTTTCCCCTGAAAATTTTTCAGTTTTAATTTCAATAAAGAACCACTCTCACATATTTTAACCTTCACATTTCTGCCTGCTGGGTGTTTTTGTGTTAAAACAGGATGAAGCAAAGGTACTTGATATTTCTCTAAGCAAAATCTTTATCAATGTATCAGATATCAATTTGATATGTTCTTTCCTTCTCCCATAAACTCCATATTACTGAATTTTATGATGTCAAAAATCCTTCCTTCTGCTTCCATAAATCTTATCACCTAAGTCTTCCTCCCCCATTCATTATCTTGTTTTTTATAATTTTTCTTCTAAGCTGTATGAAGATCAATTTAAATGAATCTTCTCATTGCCTTCATTACTGATGTTCATAACTTTTTAAAATGTTCTTTATTGCTATTTGGATGGTTTCTTATTCAGATAAAATCAAGACATAAATGCATTTATCTTGGAATAAAACTGTACTGAAGATTTTAAGGGAAGATATAAAATGAAGATGCTTTCATTTCTTACCAAATAATTTGGTTTTTAAATCTGTGGTATAAATATATATAAACAATGGGTGGAATGCTGTTAGAGTGCATTCATTTGATCCTCAGAGCAACTCTGATGCTAATTCTGAGAACTCCAGAGCATTTTGTACCTGCCCTGAAATTTTATTTTCAAGTTCTTGCCCACATTAACATTTTACATTCATGGCACCCATCTTACTAGATCTCTGTGGCACAGAATAGAAACATCACAGCAACAGCTCAGCTAGAAACTAGGAAAGGTAAAATTTCAATTTATCATGGCAGAAAACAGAAAATCCTCTGGTGAATTAATGGATTTGTAAAACTCTGTCACAAGGTCATCTGTGGTCCCATAGTCATGTTTTGTTCTAAAAGACATAGGATCAATGAACAATTATACAATATAGGAGAATAAATTGTAATAGAATTCTTGGAAATATGAAATGATGGAGTGAGACATTTTTAAAAGGATGAAATAGAACATTTAGCAGTAACAATATTTCCCTTTTCTTATAGGTAACCACATTTTGACTGTAAATTCTGCACTAACTTATGACCCATTGTCTCAGTCGCCAACAATAGTGAAACGTCCCTTGCTCATAATGCACACCCATTATATGCTGACCTTACAAATATTTACTTTTTATACAGCACACCTGGGTTAATTTGTACTATTCTTACTATTTCAGTACTTTAAAGTCCCTCGCCGGGAGCTGAGGCACAAGAATATCACCTGCTTTTCCAGATCCCAGTACCAACTGCATTTAATAACAGCATGTTTCTCTTTCCAAAAACTATTTAGTGAGATTTTTAGGGACTATTTTTTTCTCTGTGCCTGTTAAAGACTGTGCTTTTCAATCTAAAAGCATAATTTTATAAAATTGACTGACTTTTCTAGACTAAAATTGTATATGCTTTCGGTAAAGAGCAAGCCTGAGAATGTTGGCTGCTACCTGTTGCCTTTGTGCTCTTTCACAGTTCTTCTAAGCTTTTTAAAAAATTGTTCTACCATATAATGTACAATGTTGCAGTTTATCCACTTACCCCTTAGCAAAGGATTGGTAATGTGTGTGCGGAGATTCAAGGACTCAAGGACAAACAATACCAGCTAATTCTAACAAAATCCTATATGAATTAGAATTAAACTTAATGATTAATTATTTAGCTTTTATGTAGGAATTTTTCTGAAGTTTTTAAAATTAATAATCTTTTCTAAGTCATTGTTCCCTTCTTTTTATGTGTCCGTGTTTCAGAAAATAGTTAATTTAATTCCTCTGCTTCCACTCCAGTTTGGACAAAATATAACTTGTACGATATGATTTAAATCTTACAGAAATAAAACGAATGCGATCCCCCGCCATTATGCTACCCGCCGCGCGGCTCCGTCGCCAAGGCCTGGGCTGCCTTATGCGCCAGGTGGGAGCCTACGCCAAGGCCGCCACCGCCCCGGGCCCCTCTGCCTGCCTGAGACAGATGTCGTCTACCTTGGCCTCGCCCACGCAGGTGGTCTTCAAAGGTGCCAACGTCCGGCAGGTGGACCTGCCTACGCAGACGGGGGCCTTTAGCATCCTGGCCGCCCATGTGCCCACACTGCAGGCCCTGAGGCCAGGGTTGCTTGTTGTCCATGCCGAGGACAGCACGGCCTCCCAGGGCCTAGGCAGCAGCGGCTCTCTCGCGGTGAATGCTGACTCTCCACTGCAGATACTGGCCCCAGAGGCTTGACGCTGGGCATGTGGGACCTGGGGCTGGCCAAGGCAAACATGGACATGGCGCAGTCGGAGCTGCCAGGGGCGGCTGATGAGGCTGCGCAGGAGACGATCCAAATTAGCCTCAAGGCCAACGAGGCCCATGTGAAAGCCATGGTGTAGCCGAGCTGGACGCCAAGACCTCCGTCCTCAGAGCCACCTCCACGGAAATGCCTGGCCTGCGCACCCCATTAAAGAGCAGCAAGTCCGTCAAAAAATAAAAATAAAAATACTAATGGAACCTTAAATATATATATAAGAGATTAGTCCTCCAGTACTCCATTGATATAAAGATAGCCCATCTAGCTGACTCAGACAATATAAATGGGAAAGGAATGGACAAGTATGGCCTCAAGAAATGGATGATTCTTTGCCATAATCTGTTATATATTTGAGACGTGGGTAGATGCTACTCCATTAATGTAAGTGAAATTTCTTTTTTTCCAATATGTTTGTACAGTTGTCCAAGCACCATTTATTGAAAAATACATATTATTGTTGCTGTAGTACTTTACATTATCTCTGTCTTATATGAGTGTTCCAGTATATGGGATTTGTAGTTGTGTCTTTTATTCTGTTGTATGATTCAGTACTAAGGGTATTTTACATCATGATAGATGAAACAATGCTAAATTTATATACACCTACTATCATAGCTTCCAGATATATAATCCCTAACATTATATATCACAAAGGAGAAATTAAAATATCCAAAACTATACCTATATATGTAAAAACAATTCAGCCAGTATAATAATCACAATGACAACCATTAGGAAAGGTATAAAAATTTTGAACAGTACAGGTGACTAACTCCTAATGGTGTAAAATGTGCATTCATTCAAGAGTATGTTGAATAGTTTGAAATTATAAAGTTTGCATTGAGCACACTTAAATAAAACTGGAAATCAATGACAGAAAGGTACATAGCACCTCTACAAAGCATGTTGAGGCTTTCTACCTTCCTAAAATGATAAAAATGACCTACTCGTACCATGACTGTGAAGACTGTCCAACTGTTATTGTAGCATTTCCTAATAGGTACTCTGTGCCAGGTATTAGACTAAATGGTTACATGTTCCATTTAGTCCTACTCTCAAGTGGCACATGAGGGTGAACACCATCATTAATGTGCTAAAAGGTGAAGAAACTGAATCATCAGAGATAAAGCAATGCTCTGATATCATCCAGGTCACAGGCCACTGTGCTGGGCTCTAGCACCAGGTTCTCATGCACTTTGGGCAATTTCAAAGGGACTATTTTGTCATTTATCCATTAGCAATACCATGAGTTTGGTCTGACTATTGAACATCACCCCATTCTTGAGAGGAAAACCCTGAGGGTGAGCAGGAAATCTTAGTGTACCCAGACTGGGCTGAGGCCAGGCTGTGGGTCTCCTACTCTGTTCCTTGATCTCAAGGATCCACAGGCATTTCACCTTAAGAGCCCTCAGAATATTAGAGGAACTGTGATTTTCTTTCCAAGAGATTATCTACTAAATCATCACCAATTCTTTCCATAAGTTTAAAGACACAAATATATTTCAATATAGAAAAGTCCTGTTCATAGACAGATTTTACTTGGGTCCTGTTTCCTAACCATCTAGAACCATTTATCTCATTGAAATTACCTGTGGCCACTGGCTACTATTGTTGCCAAAGCCTGTATTCGCAGGAGTATTCTTTGATGCTATTGGAGACAACCATTTAGAAATAAACACATGAAATCTCTTGTTATGAAGGAAAGACTACATTCAGGTTCTTATTCATCTCTTCTGAATATGCTCACTCATCTTTGCCTACAGATGAAACATCAGTGGACCCTTACCAGAAATCCTGACTTATCTATCCAATGTAAGGAAAAACAATATTAACTTCTGATGGTGGGTTGTTAACTCTTTTTCCTCTCTTCATTTCCTCCAAGAATCACCCTATTTCTTTCTTCCACTGCTGGCCTTACTTTTTTTAGAGACATTTTCAGTGGGACTATTATTAAAAATATAAATATGGAAGTTACTCAAATAATGTGACAAACAACTTTTTTATTCAATGCAGTAAAAAACTTCAGTTCAAACAGTTTTAACAGAATTGATAGTTGTACATGGAAGCAAAGAGTGAACTGATTGTAGCATCTAAAGGAGCAGGACCAAGAGCAGCTCTGCACACTGACCAGAGCCTGAAGATGCTGAATGCTAATTTAAATGTATACATAAACATATCTATTAGATGGGATGTGTTTTGTCTAAAATATATAAGTAATATTGCTTATTAATTAATAATTTCAATAATTATTTGCCTAATATTTTCTTTTTACGAAGCACTCTGCTGTATTGACACGGTACATAGAGAATAAAAGAATCTCTGTCATAAAAATAAACTGTGTACATGACCACTGATACTTCACGTGTAATTCTAGTGCTTTCTCCTAACATATCATGAAAAGCATTAAACACTAGTTAGTAACTGATTTCCACAGCTTTTAGAGTGAATTAAAATTCTGCATTGCATTCACTCTAAAATATCTTGAAAGATAGATTTAATTATAAATAAATTAAAGAGTACATGGATGTTTCAATCTGTAAATAAAATAAAGTATTAATGACCAAACTATATCTTCTGATTCTTCAAAACTTTGCATAAAAGGCAAAAAATAATTTGCCTTTACAAATTGATGGTAACACCTGTGCAATGATCTAGTTATCTCAGGAGAACTTTACTGGTTATCCTCCTGCAACCTATACACTGTTTAATAGTATCCGTTTTACAATCTCTATCTGTACAGAACACTTTGTGTTAAATAATGCTTCTTTTAACAGAAAATCATATTAGCAAATGCGATGTGCTCAAATTTCCTTAGTTCATTGTTTGCTTTAAAAATAATAATTATATGAATTTAAGATGGAAGAAAGGTAACTGCTGAAGGAATCACATGCTTAATCACTTTTTAATGTTTAATACTCATTGATTTACTTTTCTTCAGTAACTACCATTATGAGAATCTGAATTTTATTTTTTTTACAAATATTAAATTCATGAAATAGACATTTTTACAAATTTTGTATGAAAGGAAACTGAATGTGAAAGAAATATGTGAAGTTCTCAAGAGATACATGGCAAAAAATGTCAAGAGTCAGAATATAAAACATATCTTTTCCTGAAATTTGCACAGGTTTAACTCTGCTATGCTGAAAAATCAGTAATTGAAGCTGGAAACCTACAAATGTCTGGTGGTTGTGAAAGAGTAAAAGTTATTCATTCTGTGTTCCAATTGTAAAATATTGATGCATTATGGAAACATTTTGAAGAATCCTGAAATAAAGAGTATGATAACAAGAAAAAACTTTTTTTTCTTCTTGAGATCAGTATATCAGTCTGAAAGAGACACAGGCCCTGGCTTCCTTACACTTAGCAGAGGTTTTCTCTGTTGTAAGTAGTTATATTTGTCATGAGAAAATGGAAACAACAAAACAAATATATGATATGCATTAACATTGAGAATTAAAGAGTGAAAGTGTAAGCAAGTCTAAAAATGTGCATTCAGTGGATTCAAGTCAAAAAGGAAAACAGTTTAATCAACTTCAGAAGAAAACATTTTCACATTACAATTAATAAGCCTTTAACTAAGGCCAATTGTGAAAGGGAACATTCTGAAGGGATTTGGTATGAATACAACATCCTTTAGTGACCCACACATCTTGCAATATCTTTCCTTCTAGCTCAGCTTATTCAAGTTCGGAAACATGTCCAGATTTTATGGGAAAACATAATAGCATTTAATATAAAACCAAAGAATCAAAATACTTAATGTAGTTAACCTTATATTGCTAATTAAGGAATGCATTTTCCCCACAGGTAATATCTATGTATCAAGAGTTGCAAATGACTTTTTTTTTTTTTTTTGGAACTGAGAAATCTTAGCATCTATTTAAATTCAAGAGACACTTATATTGGCTTTTAGTGGGAAACATTTATGTCAGTGAAAAAATAGAGAGAATGAAGACTGGAGTGGTGAATTGGCCTTAGAAATAAATGATTCCATTTACCCGAAGAAAACAGATAAGGGAGGCAGATGAGTGAAATTATATAAGGATTTTTAAATATTGAAATTCTAATTGTATTAGGAAAACATTTCTTAGAATATTTTAAATGGATAAAGATAGTGCACCCTGATATTGATTAAAGACTGGGGCAATACACAAATTTTACTTTTCTAGATGGCTTGAAACTCAGATCATAATAAGTAATTCTGAGTTGAAGTTATAGCATACTGTTGAGTAAGGTCAATAATATTAAAATATGAAGCAATACAGAAAAAAGTTTTGAACAGTTCTTATGGAACACCTAATGTTGTATATGTAGGAAATCAGTGGAGAGACATTTCAGCTCTGGATAATTGTAATTTAGTAGTGGATCCAAAATTGGGGTCTCATGGATCCTACAGTATTCATATAAGGTTTGAATGTTGCTGTACTAGTGAATTCTGAGCCTGAATGAGGATTTTTGGATTGATGTGGTGAGAAACATTGAATCTCAGTAAGATCAGGAGTTGTGCTGGAGAAAATTCTCCTTGTGGTGATGCACTATCTGAGCAGATAAATCTGACACTGAATGCCTACCCTTCCACAGATATTTACATGGCTTAATAAGTGTCCTTGATTTTTCAGTTACCTACTCTTTTTATGCATATTTTGCTTCACAATTTTCAGAGTTGTAATGACAATTGAAGTACATAATAAGTGAATAAGGTAAACTATAAAAGAAATAAAAAATAAATGAAAGCTGCTGCTAATATAGTTCACTCAATTGTTTATTTTATCAAGGATATTGAACAAACACAATGAAGCTAGAAAACACCTAAGAAACTATTAAGAATTGACAAGGATATATTGAAGAATAAAATAACAAAATAAAATATGTATATTAACAGGTGCTAGGAAGGTTATATGTATAGCCAGTGAATATATGGTCATCAGAGAATGGACAGTTCAAAGGTTAAATTTCAAATGCATCAGTGTCAAAATTCATAGTGGGTGAAGTGAAGATTAAAGCCTGGTTGCCAAGGAATGGATTATAATTGTTTATAAAATTTTGAGAGGTCCTGAATAAATAGTACCCTTTTGTCTTTACTCAGATTCTGTTTTGTCATCATATAATCATTATTCTGTGAATACCAATGATTGAGGGATGCATAGAAATTACTTATATGAAATATTTTAATCTTCCAGGCAACACTTTAACTTCTAATAGATCCATTTTATAACTGTTAAGTGATAGAAATATATACAAACATAGGCACAAGCTTTTAAGGATTATATTTTACTGCTACTCTTACCCTGGAAATCAGTTTCACAAGAAGGAACACTAAAGAGCATGAGGAAACATATATCCTACTAACCAAAATAACCAAAAATAAACTAGAGAGACTAAAATTGGATTACTATGAGATGATGAATGTATTTAGGCTCATTCTCCAACATTAGTTTCCTTTTTTTTTTTTTTTTTTAGGGATTGTTGGTCTATCTTTCAATGACCAAGGACATTTTTTCTAAGATGCCCAACTGTACCACAGTGACTGAATTCCTGCTTACAAGATTTTCTGATGTCTGGGAGTTCAGAGGCTTACATTCCATACTATTTATACTGATGTACTTAGCAGCACTTTTGGGAAATCCTCCCATTGTCACAGTAACCATGCTCCAACAAAGTCTACACACACCCCTGTATTTCTTTATTAGGAATCTGTCAATTTTGGACATGTGCTACATTTCTGTTACAATACCCAAGGCGTGTGTCATCTTCCTTCATTACAACAGGGTGATCTCGATGGTTGGATGTGCAGCTCAGATCTTTTTTGTGGTTGCATTTGCTACAATAGAGCTGCTGTTCCTCACCCTCATGGCCCATGACTGCTATGTGGACATCTGCAAGCCCCTCCACTACCCTATGATCCTGAACCCTCAGGTCTGTGTACGGATGACTCTGGCCTCCATACTCAGTGGACTGGCCTTCTCTGGAATTCACACTAATACTTTCTGGATTCACTTCTGTCAGTCAAATGTGGTGAATCAGTTCTTCTGTGATATGCCCTCTCTACTGAAGCTCTCATGCTCTGACACCTTCAGCAATGAAATTTTAATTTTTATCTGTGTGGTAGGGATGGGTGGTGATTGTTTTGCCTTCATCACCAAATCTTATATACATATATTTTCTACTGTGCTTAAGTTTCCAACCAGGGAAGAGTGAGGAAAGGCCTTTTCCACCTGTGTCCCTCACATCCTCGTGATGACTGTCTTTGTCAGCTCAGCTGCTATTGTGTATGTGAACCTAACCTCCACCTCACCCACAATTCAGGACATGCTCACCTCTGTGTTCTATTGTATAGTCCCGACTTTCTTGAATCCTATTATCTATAGTCTTAGAAACAAGCAGATAAAGGAGGCTGTAAAGAGAGTTATAAGAAGAATGATGTATCCAGGAAAAACTATAGGATAATTGTTTGAAGCCTTTCTCATTTTGATGATGTGACTTAGAATATGATTCAAAATTAAATTTCCTTATCATTTCCAATTTCAGTGACCTGAGTTGATTGAAAGCTGAAGACAAAAGAATCTGAGAAAGCTGTGGTTAGTGAAAGAGATCAATGATAATGTATCTTTTTTAAATGTGGCAGTATAAATTTTAAATAATTATTTTTACTCAATGCAAATAAAATGAAAGTGACTGCTATGTTGAGAAATTTTAGGATTAAGATTACAAATTGCAGGCATTAAAATCTCTACTCAAAGGAGAAAAAAATATTTTTTCTCTAGTTCCACCTATATTGCTTCTAATGCATCCTCTCAATGTATTTTGAAGATAAAATCATGAAATTATGTATTTAAGTAGTCTTTCTTACTAGAGTCTCGTATGTTATGGGTCATATCCCTATAATAACATTTGAATTAGTCACAGTACTCTCCAGTGGAAGAAAAATGGGTTGCCATACTGGATAATTTCCTAAACACAAGCAATCTTGCAGAAAAATTCAATAAAATATTACAGTTCCTATTTCTAGGTATGTAAATTGGGTAAAAGAATGTCACTACAACCAGCACTCTCACTTCTGTTGATTCTAAGATTGCTATTATCACAAGGTACTGATGTGATAAATGATGAGATTTATTACTTGGCAAACTATTACCCTGCCTGAAAATATTCTTTTCATTGCAAAGTATTTTCAGTAAAATAGTACTATTTTCCCTGCTATATGACTGTGCATTTATACATTATTTCTGTTTATGTTGTAAAAAAGCAGTGTTTAGCAAGCAATGAGTAAATAGTAATGTTATTTAAGAAAATGTCAGCACAATAAATTTAAACAGAAGTTCTTAAATTTTATTGTTCACACATCAATCAATACCTCCTTGCATAAGATGCAATTTGGAAACCTACTCCCTAATTGAAATAATCATTTTTACCATGACACTTTATCAATCTCATTTTGAAATGTTGATGTAGATAAATTCCAAAGGAATTTTATGGGCATAATAATATAAAATCACAATAAATAAAGGAAAATTAAGTGAACTAAAAGGAGAAATGGTAAAACAATACCATAATTAAACTTTTTTGAGTAAAAGCTCAATGTACTGGTTTGTCACTTGTGGACTCCAGAAAATTATGTTCTCTATCTAATCCAATTCTGTGCCTGTAGATGGGGACTTTTGATTAGATTCAGTTAAGGGAACTTTAATTAGATCAGTTTTGTTTAGATCACTTTAGAGCCTTTGATTGGACTACCAATCAAAGTGAAGCATGACCCAAGTTAGGTCTCTGCCCTCTTGCTGTGGTCTTATATAAGCAAAGAAAGCAGAAACACACAGAGAATGAGAGCCACCATTTTGACCCTGCTATTTGAGAGAGAGGACTCCAGTGATCGGCTGCCATCTTGCCATGCCATGTGGCAGGAATCCAGGATCCAGCAGCTGCCCTTTGGTGAGTCAGCATCTCTGATGATGCCTTGATTTGGACACTTTTACAGCCTTGGAGCTGTAAGATTTTACCGCAGATAAATTTCATTTCTAAAAGCCAGCCCATTTCTGGTATTTTGCCTCAGCAGCTTCAGCAAAACAAAACACTCTGTGAAGCTTAATTTCATGAGTCAACTTGGTGTCCAGTTGTTTGGCAAGGAAGCACCAGCCTGATTATTACTCTGAGGATAGTCCCTGGATTTAAATCATTAGTAAGTTGATTGCATTTTTGGCTAATAACATCCATGATCAACTTAAGATATTTTCTTCAATAATGAGAGGAGTCTCATCCAATCTGCCAAAGGACTTAAAAGGACAGATGAGCACAGGAGTCAGAAGGAAGAATTTCCATCTCTATTTCAGCCCCCAAGCTTTTTTGGGGGATTTTACCAAAAACCTTCATAGGAGTTTCCAGCTTTTTACCTGACTTTTGGAATTTGAACTAGCTCATCCCCATGGTCATTCATGAAATCCAATTTCTATAATAAATGTCAAAATATTTACATTACACATCACTTTTGTTTCACTGGAGAACCCTTAGTAATACAAGGTCCAACAAATGACAAAATATCATCTAAAAATAAGGACAAATAGAAGACCTGAGCAATGTAGTTTTTCAAGTAGACCTTACTGACATTTGTAGAACTTGATACCCCAATGCTACATATTTTACATTCCTCAAATCCACATTGGTCTTGCAAAATAGACCATATAGTGAGCCATAAGGAAAATTTGTATGAAGTTCAAAAATGGAAACCATTACAGAATATTATCTTTGTTCTCAGGTGTCAATGAAGAAAGGGTAGGTATTTTTAAAAATCTCCAATTCTAGGTGTTCATATGTGTATTTTTCTGACACTTTTACCAGGTTCACATCATTTGTTTATAGTACTATTAATTGGTGCATTTTGGTTTGGGATTTATTTATGACCCCAATATCATTTTGAAATGACTTTCATTATCCCTCTTAACATTTTACTCTGAAATCTACTGTATCTGATACTAACTTAATAATTTAACAATTCCAAATTTCTTTTACTTAGTGTTAGCACTATCTAACTTTATTTTTCAACTTTTAAAAAATTTAAAATGCATTTTTGATTGCTACATAGAATTGTGTTTTTGAATTCCATCAGAGAATTTCTTCTTTTTTAGCTGTTATTTATAATATTTACACTAATTATCAATATTGATGTGTTTAGGTTTAATTGTATTATATTGCTATTTTTTATGTTTTACCTATATGTTTATCATTAATAATTTTTGGCTATAATTTGGATTAATTAAGCATATTTTACCTTTTTCATTTCCTTGTTAGATGTAATTCATTGTTTTCTGATATTAGTTTTTGCTTTAGAATACATTGTATACATGTTTAAGTCATATAAATCTATCTTCATTTGATTTTATACCACTTCACTCTTAGTATAAGAATATTACAGTGATATATTTCTAGATATCCCCTCATGGCATTTGGACTATTTTTTTCATACATTTGACGTACAAATATAAGACTCTCAAAATATTGTGGCTATTTTTATTTATGAAGGCAATTGTCTCTTACAGATTTTTTAATAATAGAAGAGATTATGTGTTTATCTGTATAGTTACTTTCACTGATGTACTTAATCCCTTTGTGTAGATCTATATTTTCAACCCATAAACTTTATCCTTCCTCTTAAATGATTTACTTTTAAATTCTTGTAAAGTGAATCTTCTGATGATGAATTCAGTCAATTGTGAATATCTGTAAAAGTCAATATTATCTTTATTTTAGAAAGTTATTTTTATTGAATATATAATTCTATGTTGATTTTTTTTTCCTTTGGACAATATAAAGATATAGCTCCACTTTTTCTCTTCTACATTGTGTTATTCCACAATTTTAGAGATACATGTTTATTTCAGTTGAAATTCATAAAACAAAATTATTCTTTGGACACAAATTAAACAGTATCCCTCTTGGTTTGCAAATTTGAGTTATGCATGTTTCTAAATTACAAAGAATTTGAAAAAAAAAATTGGGTTATAATCTTCACATTGACAAAATAAGAGCTATAAAATATGGGAGAGGCTGCATGAGATCATCACAATAACAAGACAAAGAAAATGATTCAACCTCTTATTTCCTCAATTTGATACTATATAACTAGTACCATTTTAGATATAAAGGTGATTAACTCATAACACATAATGGAGGCCTTTCTGTACTATATCTTATATCTCTGAAATTAGTGAAAAAGACTGATAGCTTTTTTTGTATTATGGATCATTGTGGCAAAAATTTGAATCATGGGAATCATCTCAGTTTTGTAAAGTGTGAACAATATATAGGATGGCATGATAAGTCAGTTATATGCAATAATATTCTATCCAGAAACTCCTGATGCTCCATCCCCTACAAAGAGACTGTGGACCTCCTGCATAAAAATTGCAATGACAAATACAGGCCATTATACATTTTGTCATAACCTATAAAATTGTGCAGGACAGAGTGTAAACTATAATGTAAACTATAGTCATGATTAGTAGCAATGCTTCAATATGTGTTCATCAGTTGTAGCAAATGTACCACACTAATGAATCCTCTACAATTTCATGCAATATTTATGCAATCTAAAGCATCTCTAAAAATAAAAAAAATTAAAACTTTATTCTGAAGTGACAGCTCCTTTTCATATTTTTTAACTTAAGTTCTACAAACAAGTTCCCTAGAGATTTATTGTAGAAAAAGTTTTGTACTCAAACAAAGGTGACAAAAACTGGACACAGTACAAAGAGTAAGTTTTTCTATATGTCTACTCAGAGTTTGAATATACTAATTGGCACTTTGTTTAACTGAAGGAAATATGCATATTTAGTGAATGAGGGGAAACAGCATTCATTAAGAGCAATGTTCTGGAGTTAATTAGTTTGTCTGGATTTAACTGTTTCTCTATTACTTTTTACTAGGGTGATTGGTAAAAGATGTGTTACCTTTCCATGCATGATGGGGAAAAGAGTGTTGAAGAGCCCTTTGCTCTCTTACTGTGCAGACAAGGGCACACGTGATATTTGATATAATAACTAATGCTATTCCCAGAAAGTTTTGAGTTGGCAAACTAAAAAAGAAAATGTAGAGAGAGCATTATTAGGTAATAAATTTTAGAAAATGCTGAAGAGGACGATAGTCTATTAAAAAATGTGGTGGGAAGACAAAATTCAAATTCAAATTCAAATGTTGGGAATGTGTATCTTGCTTCTCTTTCACAAGCAGTAATTTAAAGGATGATGGCTAATTATATGGGGTTGATTAAAATCCACTATTTCTGCAAAATCTCTCCAAAATTTCTCCCAGTCCCACATTTGATTCACTTGAACAATTGTTTTAATTTTCAACTAATCCCCTCTTCCAAAAGATTTTCCAGATGTTTAGAGCCAATGCACTACCTCAGTACCTCAGACAACACAACATTTTTTATATACCTTGGAGATAATATTTCAATGATCTCCTTTGTTAAAGGAAAAATAAAAAAGGTGACATTCACTTATAACTTTCCAGATGCTGTTCTTTGCAACTTATGTGTATAAACTCAAATTATATTTAAAACTTTCCAAAGAAACAGGTCCAAGCATTATTTCAGTTTTACAGTGGAGTAAAATGTGGTAGAGATGGGTTAATTAATATGCCCAATATTATTGAGTAAATGAATAATGGAACCCACTTGTGAATTCCTCCAGTCTTCTCTAAATACCAGGTATTCATATACTATTATTTCGGACTCTCTAGAAGGGCAGTAGGGCTCAAAGTGATTTCTGTAAGAGCACACATCACAAGAGAAATGTCAAAGGCACAGGACATTTACTGAAAAATAAATTACAAGTATCAGAATATCTGAAAGAGAAAAACAAAACAAAACAAAAATGCTTATAGAAAAAACTGGTCAAATATACAATTTTGACATAACAGAATAAAATGGATTCATAGGAATACTCCAGAAAAGAAATGGGAAAAGTGCAGAAAAGTATAGTGTTAGAGGTTCCTTATTACAAGGTTCACAATGTATGATTAACAGACTGTGACATAAAGAAAGGCAACCCCCATCCATGACCTATGTGACTGATTGAACAAACTGTAGCCTATGTGCATAAATGTAACCAACCATCTCCTCACAAGAACAAAGGAAGCACATGGTGATGGAACAGAGTGAAATAAGGACCTCCACTCCCTCCTGACTAAGGCTCTGTCTGCCCCTTTTACATTCCAAGAGTACATTACTCCCTAGCCCACTACACCCTTAACCATACAAGAGAAAGAATTCACTTCTATGGTCCCCTATTAGCCCCTAATTCTTACCCAAATCATAACCCCCTCTCACTGATTAACAGTTCTCTGCCTTTTGAAGTACTGTACAAATTCAGAACTACCCCTTCCAGGGGTGGGCTGAAGTCTATTCTTCAGACCCCTTCCACTGAGAGAACTTCTCAATAAATTTCCTGCCTGCAATCATTAGTCTCCATGTCCTGGTGAGTGCCATTTACACTAACATACAGAAATGGAAAAAAACATTGGAATCCCGAAATAGTTAACTATACATACCAAAATCACTCAGGCACCTTGTTAGATTATGTTTAGAAAATAGTCCAAATGATGTAGAAATAAAGAAAAAAATGATATAGGAAAATATAATACATAGCTTCGCAATGTCAAATGAAATGAATGAAGATTTTCAAATTTGTATCATAATACTCTAAGCAAACAAGTTTCTATATTACTAGGCATGAAATAGGTAAAGGAACTCATCAGCCGTTCAATACACTGGAGAAAATAAAAAATGAGTCAATATTAATTCAAGAATGGAGACCTTTCTAATATTTGGGGGATAAATATTGGTGTTGCATGTTGTATCATTTTTTAAAAGATTTTATTTAATTAATTAATTAATTTATTTATTTATTTATCCCCACCCCCCTAGTTGTTTTGTGCTCACTCTCTGCTCTCTGTGTGTTCTTCCGTGTCTGCTTATCTTTTCTTTAGGTGGCACCGGGAACTCTTCCTGGGACCTTCCAGAGTGGAGAAAGGTGATCTATCTCTTGTGCCACGTCAGCTCCCTGGTCTCTTATTATGTCACTTCTTTGGCTCTTTCTGTTGCATCATCTTGCTGCACCAGCTCTCTGTGCAAACCTGCACCCATAGTGGGCCTGCACTCGGTATGGGCCAGCTGTCTACTTGTACCAGCTCACCATGTGGGCCACCTTGCCTTTCACTAGGTGGCCCTGGGAATCAAACACTGGACCTCCTATATGGTAGACAGGAGCCCAATACCTTTAGCCACATCCACTTCCCTGTATCATTTTTAATGTAGAGAAAAAAAGACTAAATTATCCTGCAAGCTATGATAAGTTAGAATTTAAATGTTAAGGATGTGATAAGATTCAAATAATTTTATAATTAAAATTGTAAGTGGAAGAGAAGGAGATAATAATTATACCTGTGATTTTTGTTTCTTTAATCTCTGATATCAAGATGAATAGATTTGAAATATATAGAAAAATATAAAAAGCATACTATATTTAATTATTCATTTCATAATATAGTTGTTTAACATTAAGGAGATAGATTAGTAATTAATATACACAATCTATCAATTCTTTTGTTTTAGCTTCTATTTATTCTTATACATTTTTGTTACATTGTTAAGTAAAATTAATTGTAACATATAAAATTTTAAAATTTCCTCTACCTGTTTTACTTTCTTTCTCTCTCCATTTCTTACTTCTTTCCAGCATTTTTTCTCTTGATCTGTTTATGTCTGAAAATTTATCTCTGTTTAGGCAAAGAGAGACCTCTTTAATAATATTGGTCAGAGTTTTGTTTGTTCTTTTACAAATTTATTTCTTAAAAACTCGGTTCTTTTCCCAAGAGAAGAAAAAAGCTGTCTTTCTTAAACACAGAAAACTTAATCTGAAAGAGTGCATTTGAGCTTATTCAATAGAGGAGTTCTTATAATTTTAGATCACTTTTTGTCAATAGCTAATATTATTCCTTATATTTGCAATAAATTTCCATATTTCCAACAAAATCACATTAAAGTATATATATGTGATAAAGAGGCAGAGAAATATGAATCAAATTCAGTGGTGACTTTAAAATGACATATTCATGGTCGAATTTTAATTTCATCTTTCTACTTCTGTATTTTTCTTTGAGTACCCATTGCCCATTTTGGCTTGCTAATTTCACTCTCAACAAAAGGCATATTTAGATATCTTAGTTCAAAAAGAATATTTACTGGATCTCAATGTATGAATCAATAATTTATTCTTGTATGTCACTTTGCTAGGGGTGCTATAAAAAAATGTTTCAGAACTGTTTGGCTTAAACAACAAGAAGCCATTGTCTCAATTTTGCATGAAAGGACTCCAAATTCAAGGTATCAGTAAGAGATGTTTTCTGTGAGTCTGAAGCATTCTGGTGGTTGTCCAATCTCTGGGTTCATAACTTGGAAATCTTTCTGATTCTCTCTTCTCTTATGGATTCTTCCTCTGTGCCCAAATATCCTTTGCTTTTAAGAACTCCAATCGTGCTGGATTAAGGCCCACATGGTTTTGTTTTGCCTCATTTTAAGATTAACTTGAAAATCCCATTTAGAATTGGGTTCACACCCGTGAGATTGGGGGTTTGGATTTGAACATGCATTTTGGGGAAACATAAGTCAAAATATGACACCACTAAAAGGGACAATAATGTTACTTTCTCTTATTCCAAATCCTCTTATCTTCAGACTTTACACAAACAATAAGTGGGAAAAATTATACATGATATGATTTAGAATTTCACAAGTGAGGTAGATAATGCCACTAAAAACAAAACTTCTCCCCCAATAAATACATGAAATTGGAAAGGGGATACTTTAAAAAAAAACATAGCTTCAGATTGTCCTATTAATGTAGAACATGTGCAAAAATAGGGGGAAAAGTTCTCTTACATCCCTAGAGAATTTTCTTGGTTCTTTAATATTACTTAATGTGCTAGGAAATAACTTTTTAAAAATAAAGATATTAGGCAAGTTTGTTAATAACACAATCTCTGATTCTGTTTGTTCTTTGAATTTGAAATGAAATTTCTCCTTTTGATCTGATTTGAGAATATTTGACACCAGATTAGACAGAAGTGGAGTATAAAGTGTGATATTATATATTCATTTTTTATTTGCCTCTGTTACAATGTTTCAAAGTATGATGTCCACATTCTTAAATGTGTTGTACAGGTGAAAAAGTAGTAAAGGCACACCTGACACTTACAGAGCTATAAAAAGCAATGACAAGAAACATGATATACATTGATGATACAGGAGCAGTGCAGATCTGAACTGATCACTTCCACAGAAAAGAATAATCTGCATTTCAGCTCTGACTGGAGAATAATGTAATGTAGCCATGAGAACTGAGCTTTTCTACATCAACATAATTGTATATTCCAATAAATTCCTCGATAGGAATTTAATAACTTCATTGTTCTTTGGGAAATTAAGATCTTCCAATATATCTGGGCAGATACTTGTTCATCTCAGCAAAAGCCTGCTTATGAAGACAAAGTTAGCTCATCAGAACTTGTCCCATGATACTTATGATACCACATTTATGTGTCAATTGCACTGTGTTCCCCATTCTTAAGCTTTATGCATGAATTTTTCCCAATAACAAAGACTTGATAGCATTTAAAATCCTGTCTTAAATAGTTTCACCTCAGAACCCAAAAACTTTATAAATATCATTCCTAAATTTCTCCTTCTGAGAGTTTGTAATATGATGTATCCCCTTGATTCAGGAAATTTTTAAAAATTCTTTGATCATCATTTTTCTATGGTGGTCTCTGTGCAATAAATTTACCTATTTGTTTAATGTTTAGAAAATGATAATAAATCATTATTCTGTAATTAATCATTTAATATGTGCTAGGGCAGTATCATTTGTAGTGATTTACAATTTTTTATAAAACTGTCAGTGTGAAAAAGGCTATGGTTTTTCTTCAGTACATGTGTATGTGTCTAAGAGACACACATTAAACCACATATTAAAGGACAAATAGTGTAGAATTCCACTGACATGAAATAACTAGAATTATGCAATTTCATAGAGACAGAAAGCAGAGTCTGTTACTGGTTTGGATAGAAGGGGTAATGGGGAGTTGATGCAAAATATGTGCATGATCTCTGGGGTGATAAAAAAATTTCAGTAATGGATGGTGGTGATTGTAGCACAACATTGTGAATGCCTTGATTTTTTACTTCCCTCAGCTTCAAACCCACAAGCCAATAAACTCACATTGTTTGAGCCAACCTATTGCATGATATTTGTTTTAGCAGGTAGTAAACTATGACAGAGGTATTTAATGGTGAAGGTGTATGATACATTCAACCTAGTCACAAGTGTCTATAAATAGACAAGTAGACAGACAGATATTCATAGATACAGATATAGATTTATGACAATCATGAGAGATAGATACATGATAGATAGATAGAAAAACTAGATAACTCTTTTATTATCTGCATGGCTTATATTTTTCATCCTTTCACTTGTATCTTTGAACTTAAAGTGAGCCTCTTGTAAAGAGAACATACTTGGGTCATGGTTTTCCAATATACTAACCTTTGCCTTTTGAGTGGACACATTAATACATTTATATTTTAAGTAACTAGTGCTTTGCAGGGCTATTTGTTCTGTGTAAGCCTTTATTTTTTATTTTTATTTTTTTGTCTTCATTTCTTCCACTGATGCTTTCTTTCATATTCATTTGAATTTGTGTTTTGTACCTTTATGAGTCTCTTCTCATTTCTTTCTGAAAATATTTTTGATATATTTTGCTTTGAATTTGATTTGGTATCAATTCAAATTCAATTGCAGACAAATACACCATGCCTATAGCACTTTGTACTCACACTTTTTTATGTACTTGTTAAAAATTCTGTCTTTATATATTGTATGCCTAAGCCATAGATTTATCATTATTTTTTGCATTGTCTTTTTAGAACTTGTGAAAAGTAAAAAAGTAGAGTTATATACAAAATAATACAAAATGATAGTACTGACATTTGTAATTAGTCATATGGTTACTTTTACCCATGATTTTCATTTCTTTAAGCTCCTTAAATCCACTTTCTAGTGTCCTTTCCTTTCAATTTGAAGAACTACTTTAGCATTGCTTGTAGGGCAAATCTGGTTGCAATGAACTACCTCAGCTTTTGTTTATCTGGTATAGGCATTTTTTAAAATTAATTTTATTGAAACATAATCAACCATATAATTAATTTAATGTGTATAATCAATGATATTTGGTTTAATCACCGAGTCATGCATTTAGCACTATAATCAATATTAGAAGACTTTACTCCAAAAAAAAGAAAGCAACAACAAAAAACAAACAAATGCAAAAAATACCTACCTCTTGGTAATCACCTCTCAATCTCTCTATCTTTCCCCTGTCATACATAACTGCTAATCTATTATCAACTCTGTACTTTATTTCTATTTACATTTTTTACAGATGGAGCCAAAAATCTGTAGTACTTTTGTCTAGTTTTATTCACTCAGCATGTTTACTTTTTTTTTTTTTTTTTTTTT
>JAQZBX010049216.1:0-19985 GCA_029593785.1 Cabassous unicinctus | reverse complement strand
AAAAAAAAAAAAATCACAATGACAGATTGGACACCTGATTTTTGTTGTTACATAATTAAGTTGACATCTTTGTACTACCATTTAGCTTACTTTCTATTTTATGATCTGCAAATTAAAGTTCAAAAACCCAATAAAATATATGCCTATTATAACTTCAACTTTTTTCTTTTGGTCTACTAAAAGGAAGACTTATCAATGTCAGTTTCCTTATCATGCTCTCTGAACCTGGGTGTGGCCAATTATATCTACCTGTCTAATTAGATAACAATAAAGTTGCTCTTTGAAAATAAATGTACATGTCAAATGTCAGAAAATGTTTTTTCTCTTCACATGTTTTAAGGGTTAAGATTTTTTCCTTGTATGTATAAATATATTATTATAATTTAATTGGATTATTACCCAATCATCAATACATACATACATACAGAAGTAAGAATAAATCAACATTTGAAAACATTTTCTACAATTCTATTTAATCTTATGTTTAATCTCATGATGTTTAAGCTTTACTTTTTATCACTCATTTAAAGAAACCTAATAATTATCTATAATAATTTCATATTTCATTGTACAGTTTTCTTTCCACTGAGTCATAGAACACCTCTCAAAAAAAAATCAGAACCCTCTTATGAAAGATTGTTGGGAATACTGCCATCTTGAAAATTTCTAGGGTTCCAAGTGGACAGTTCTCTTGGATGTCAGAATAATTGCATTTTTCCAATCTCTTGGGCTAGGTACAGTTGTTGTTATTTAACAAGGCAGTGCACAATTAGAAGCATTTATCCATTAAAGCATTTAACAAACTGCACAATAACTGCTAATTTGCTTGTCTGTAGGCCTTCTAGGCTCTAAGCTCTGTGAGATCAGGGACTGTGTCCATCTGGTTCATTCTTGTATCCTCAACCTGGTATATAGTAAGAGCCCAATAAAATATATGCTGAATCAATGAGGGTCCCAGCACCTTGGAGAGTGGTAACGAAGTCCTCCAGAACAATGACACTTACCTGTCAGATCCAGAGTTCTGTCCACAAAGACCACTGATGCCCTGCTTGATGTAGACTTCCTTCTGTTCTTGACAGGGGCATAATTGGCCAGATCTGTAGCAATGATCCGACTGAGGCAACCCACAGCAAAACACTCCTCCCTTACTCCTAAGTGCTCACACAGGGAACTGAGGCCTGACACCAGGCACCTGATCTGCAGCAGCAGTTCAGGGGGCAGGACAGTGGCATCCACCTCAGCCAAGCTTCCCAGCCTCCTCTTATCCTGTCTGGCACTGTTAAGAAGATGCACATCCTGGGGTAGCAGTGGAAAGAGAGAAGCAAAGGCTGGAGTCAAGGCAAGGTGGGGAGCAACAGGGGCGAGCAACAACGGGACATTCAGCACCTCAGCCGTGTAGTTCATGTTGCCCATCCACTCACACAGCTTCTCCTCCAACTGCTCGAACACCGGCTGCTGCCCCTCCAGCTCGGCCGCTGCTGCTGCCGGCACATGATTAGCCGTAAGGTGGACAGCGTGGCTCACGGCCGTGACCACCACACAATACTCGAAGTGACTGCGGCAGATAATGTTCCGCAGAGTCTCCACGGTCCGGCCTTTCAGTAGGCAGCTGAGCACAAACACCGCCTTGGGCTGATCTGCTCCGCCGCCAGCTGCGTCGGGTTTGAACTCCCGCAGGTGACATGCAGGACCCCCCACAGCTTCCAGGAGCCTTGTGGATCCGCAGCCCCAGTGCAGGCTTTCGGCGCAGGTGTCGTCCAGATAGACCAGAGCCCGTTTCACTTTGGCGAGCACCTGCTCCCAGCCTTGCTGGGTAAAGGAAAGCACGCCTGGAGCGCTCATGGTTGGGGATGCGCAGATTCGGGGGGACTCAGGTACAGGAACTTTTCAAAATTCGCCGCTTCCGGGAATTGGTCTCCAAGACTTTGACAATCAACACAGTACACGTGGTCCCACATCTGACGCGTAGAGCGGCGGCGCACGGCGATGACGTCACGGAGCGCTGAGTGACTAGTGAAGACGCCGGGCTCCAGGAAGCAAAGGCAGGGTTGGGGAAAGGTGGGCAGGGCTAGGTTGTTTTATAGTCCCTGGAAACTTCCGGGAAATGAGAAGGGGCTATCAGGAAAATAGTTTGAATAGTTCTTTTCGTCTCCCATATGCTCAGATTATCTTTCCCTGGAACCTGCGATATCTCAGAAAAATAAAAACTAATCCGAAGCTTGGTATGTTCCTTGGATAGGAACACATCTCTTTAAAATTACAATTTTCCCCATCTAAACTCAGAGTAACCGGAGAAGATAAATACAACCGTGTGAAGTGTTTTGTAGGTTATAGCTTGCTGTCACATACGTTATCGCATACAAGCCTCAAAACAAACCTGTTGTTCTCATTCTCCATCTTTCCATTCATCTCAGATCGTCACAAAACCCTGATCTGCTTCAAAACTTCTAGAATTCAGTCCCACCGTCACCCACCATCCTTGCTGCCAGTGCCTTAATTCAGCACTTACTTCATCACACACCTGGGCATTTGCAGTTATTCTCCATTGATTTTTCTGCTTTCCATCTTTTTCCCTCCAATTCAGTTATCTTCCTAATATTAACCTAAGCCGGTCCTGCCATTTTCCCGCTTAGAAGCTTCTTCTGGCCCCATTGCCTACAAAGTACAGCCAGATTCATAAAAATGATACAAAAGTTCTTCAGAATTCTCAATATCTCTCCAGGGACTCCCAGCCTTGGACATTATGTACCTGAACAATGAAGTCAAAAGACCGATCGCAGAATGTTTCATGGATTCTGAGTACAATCACTGTGCTAGGCTCCAAAGACACAATGCTTAGTAAAATGCATTCCTTGACCCACAAAGAATTTATACCTGGCAAACTCCTATTCAAATAATCATTCTAATGATACTTTCCATGTAAGGTTTTCCTACCCACCCCCAACCTGCTACCATGACCGCCACTCTCAACCCAACACACACATACACATATGTACCCCATTCATACCTCTTCTAGGTCCTGATATTTTTATGGGGTAAGTTCTACAATATCTGTTTTCCTTAATATATCTGTTCTACTAAATTGTGCACTAGAGATCTGGTATTCCCAACACCTAAAACATAACAGGTGATGAAATAGTGTTTGCTGAATGAATGATGAATTAATCTCCATATAACAAATAATATATTCAACCAACTTTTAATGAACATGTGCAATATTCCTAGACACTGTGTTGGGCACTGGGGATATAAAGAGAAATAAGCCAAAGCCCTAACTTAAAGGAATTATAATGAAATAGGACCCACGCATGTAAAGTAAAAAAAGTGCAATAAAATGTTACAATGAATTTTTTTTTTTTTTTTTTAAGTATCTAGGCGTTACAAAGGAAGTGAAAGAAATTCTGACTGGATGAAGGAAAAAGGGAAGTGGTCAGAAGAAGTTTCACAGAAGAGGTGCTTTTTTGAGTTGACATCAAAGAAAACCAGGTGTTCACCAGGTGGACAGGAAGGGGTGGAACATTCCAAGCAGCCCAGGCAAAAGTGCAGCATGAACAAAGGTGCAGAGGCATGAAACAGCACAATGTGTTCTCTGAAACCACAAATAGTTGAGTATAGCTGGAAAGAATTATATGAAGAGAACCCAGGAGGAAGTAGGGGCAAAGAATTAGGAAAGAAAGGAAGGCATTAGATCAGGGCAAGCCCTATTTTCCATACTAAGCAATAGTAGCCAATGGGACAACTATTAAAGGATATTTAGGAGTGGAAATAATTTGTTCACATCTAAGTTTTAGAAAAAAATCTCTGATAGAAACATGGCAAATGATTTGAAGTGCAGCAAGATTTCAGGCAAGGAGATCAATTAGGAAACAGTAACAACAACAACTCTGAGAGTAGCTAAGGATAACAGAAAAGTGGGCAGGCCTATTAAAAGGGATGTTAAGAAGATAGAGCCGAAAGGGCTTGGGGACTGGTTTGATAGACAGAGTGAGGCAGAGGGAAAATTTCAGGGTAAAGTCTAGCTTTCTGCCTGTGTGACTGGTAAATGGCAGTCTTTGCTGAGATTTAGAGAACACAAGAAAAGCAGATTGGAGGATAAATATACTGAGTTTAGTTGGGACATGTTTTGAAGGTACTTGTGATGCATCTGGGTGGAAACATCTAACAGGCAGATGGATGTATGATTCTAGATTGCAGGAGAAAAGTCTGATAACTTGGGAATCATTAGTAAATTGGTGTGCTTGAGATTGCTCTCTTCATGAGGAAGAGAGGAGCAATGGGGTGATGGACAGAGCTCTGAAGAAGAACAATATTTCTGGGTGGGCAGAAGAAGGGGAGTCAGTGAGTGGAGTCAAGAGGGAAACAAGTTTCAAGAGGAATGGAGTGGTCAACAGTAGCAATGCCAGAGAAGGGAAAAGCTAGATGGAATCTCAAAAGAATCCATGGGATTTGAAAAATTAGCTCTGCCCAACAATTTAAGTATAGTGGGAAAGAACACCTGAGAGCGTTAGCATTACGCTGACTACTGCATGGGAGATGAAGTGACATAAAAAGATACATTAGGTATCTTTTTAGTATATTGGTTGTATTAGCCAAAGGGGTGCTAATGCGAAATACCAGAAATGGGTTGGTCTTTATAAAGGGTATGTATTTGGGGTAGAAGTCCACAGTTACCAGGCTATAAAGCATAAGTTTCTTCTCTCACCAAAGTCCACTGCCATGTGTTGGAGAAGACAGCTGCTGACGTTTGCCAGGGTTCAGGCTTCTTGGGTTCCTCTCTTCCCAGGGTTGCGTTTCTCTCCAGGCTTAGTGCCTCTGTTTCTTCCACAAGGTCAGCTGTAGACTCTCAAGTGAACGGCTCACTTCTCTTCTCCTGGGGCCTTTTCTCCAATATCAAAACTCCAACTTCAGAACTGCTGCAAACTGTTCTTTGTGATGCCTTTTATATTTTATTCCCCACCCACCAAGGGGTGGGGCTCAATACCCTACTGACATGGCTCAGTCAACGCCCTAATCATAACTTAATCATGCTCAAATGAACAGATCAGTTTACAAGCATAATCCAATATATATTTTTGGAATTCATAATTACATCAAATTGCCCAACAGCTACACTCCACCCTCTGAATTCCAAAAATACATTATAATGTTCAAGAAACCTTAAATCAGTAACAATGCAAGTACAAAATCATATCATAAGCATTTTAAAGAAATACAGTTTGTCTTCAGGCAAAATCGTGTCTGCTACAGACCTCTGAAACTTACAAAACCATTTAACTGCTTCCAATACACAAATGGAAAGACAAAGGATAAACATTTTCATTATCATAAGGAGAAACTGGGGTGTTAAACGTGAGTCATGGATCCTCTACAGTTCAGTAAACCTGCAGGGCATCCTCCATTCGATTTCAAAATCTGAGAGTCATTCTTAAGAAGATGGTTTCTTCTTAAAGCTGTTTCTCCTTCAATCTTTTCTTTCCATGTCCTCTTTTGTCTTAGCTGACAGCTCTCTCAAAAACGTTGTTGGTTTAGCATGCAGGAAGCAGGGGTCCAAGCCATCAGACAGTAAGACTTTTCACAAGTCTTTCCTAGATAACTGCATCTTCAAGTCTGATTTACAAGTTCCAAGTTTAGTAAAGTCTTCAAATGGGGCATTTTCATCTGGGAATTTGATTTCCAGAAACTTGGAAGTTCCAGAATCAGTTTCTGTTTTCTTTGTGCCCAAAAGTTCAGTCCTTAGTGTATTTCGCTCATCTAGTATTTTGCTATAAGCTGCAAGGAGAAGCCAAGCCACATTCTCCGGGTTTCTTTGGAAAGTACTTCAGCTAAATGCTCAGGTTTGCCATTTTCAAATTCTGTCTTCCGTATAACACCAGGAGTTAATCTTGCTAAGTTCTCTGCAACTTTAAGACATGGATCGCCTTTCCTCCAGTTTCCAATAATAGTTTCATCATTTACTTCTAAGGCATCATAGAAAGTCTCTTTAGCGTCCATATTACTATCAACAGTCTCTTCAAAGTGATATAGGCCTTTTCCATCAAGCATTTCACAATTCCTCCAAAAAAATACCCCTTACCCATTTATAAAACTGTTCCAACATTTTGGTAATTGCAAAAGCACTTCCCCACTCCTTGGTACCAAATTCTGTATTAGTCAGCCAAAGGGGTGCTAATGCGAAATACCAGAAATGGGTTGGTCTTTATAAAGGGTATTTATTTGGGGTAGAAGTCCACAGTTACCAGGCCATAAAGCATAAGTTTCTTCTCTCACCAAAGTCCACTGCCATGTGTTGGAGAAGACAGCTGCTGACGTTTGCCAGGGTTCAGGCTTCTTGGGTTCCTCTCTTCCCAGGGCTGCGTTTCTCTCCAGGTTTAGCTCCTCTGGTTCCTCCACAAGGTCAGCTGTAGACTATCAGGCGATCGGCTTGCTTCTCTTCTCCTGGGGCCTTCTCTCCAACATCAAAATTCCAACTTCAGAACTGCTGCAACTCTGTTCTTTGTGAGGTCTTTTATATTTTATTCCCCACCCACCAAGGGGTGGGGCTCAACACCCTACTGACATGGTCCAGTCAATGACCTAATCATAACTTAATCATGCCCAGATGAACAGATCAGTTTACAAGCATAATCCAACATATGTTTTTGGAATTCATAATTACATCAAATTGCCCAAGGGCTACATTGGTTGAAAAAGAAAGGAGAAAATTATGAATTTGTTGGAGAATTTATCATGCAAGATATTTAATCATATTTATAATATTTGCAGACAGGCAAGAGAGAGTCTAATGATAAAAGCAGGACATGAGAACAGCAACATCCAGTAGACAAAAGAACCCAAGGGAAAGCTATTTCTTGCTCTCAGATTTAAATGGGGAATAAAATTAATTTATGCTAAAATTACATGCTTATCAATGATCACATTTACCTTATTCTCTATTCAAAATAGCCATCACTTATTTCCAATTGCTCATAAAATCAAGTTCATCCTCCTTTACTTCAGGGGTTCTTAACCTTTTTTGTTCCATGGCTTCCTTTGCTAGTCAGATGAAAATCACGGACCCCTACCTAAGTCCACACTATCCTGTGTATTATTTAATAAATGTATCACGCCCGCACTAACACATCCCCACAAGAATAATGTTTTTTGAATTTCAATTCAAGCTCATGGACCCCTTGTTAAGAACCCCTGCTTTACTTCAATTCAAGGTCCTCCATATGAATGATCAACAATTAGCTTACAGGTTAATTAAGTGGCTTCCATGTGCTTGACATTGTGAGGGAAGCTGTGGTGAATACAGAAATAAAAAGATTTTATTCCAATCTTAAAAAGTGTGCAAAGTTTACATAACAGTGTAGACAGGAATAAGAGATGATACACTTCTCCAGAAACAACTAGCAATATAAAATTTAGTGTTAAAGGCCATCAGAATGCAGAGGAGGATAGATAATTGGGGTTTAATTCGTCATTGAAGTAGCTAGTGAAGGAGGAAAGCTCTACACAGGTGCAAATTATTCAGGTTGCTCAAAGGAGAAAGGGCCTAGCCCACAAAGCACCAACTGCTTGCCTCTAGTGTGTCAAAAGCTTTGACATTTGAAACCTCAGTTAATCTTTGTTACCCTTCCAAGAAATGGGTGCAAAATGTTATTTTAACACATCAATGTACTGAAGAGTAAGTGAAATTAAGTGACATTTAAAGTTGGCAGCAAATAAAGTTCGGCCTAAATGCCTGATCTGTTTTATTTTTCCTCTCATTAGTTTTTTTTTTTTAACCGTATTAATTTATACTCATTCAAAATACATTTATGAGTACTTGCTATAGATTAAGTTCTGAGCAGGCATTTTTATTTGATAAACTATTTTCATCATTTTAATCATCTAGTAATTACTCCTTTTCAATAATTCTCAGAAATTAGACATATTACAATAGATTTTTTTTTTTTTTGCTAAGAACCAACAGACCACAAATAAACAATAAAATGGACAACAAATATAAGCATAATATATGGAGTACTGTAGTTTTTTGAAACCATAATGCAAGAAGAATTCAAACATTTGCAAGTAGGAGGACCTGAACACAATATCTTTAAACTATTTTGGAAGAGTTTCCCCTGATGAGTATGAAGATAAAGATGTCTTTAAACTAAAGAGGAGTATCAAGGCAAAAACTGTTAGGAAGCAAGGAAGGAAGAGGGCTTTAGCAGTGGTTATTAGTTATTTATGGGCTTCTCTGTTTGTTGGAAATCTTTATTTTCAAAGCTCAGTTCAAATGCCACTTCTACCATAAGGCAATTCTGATGCATCAGTGACTAGTCATCAATTCTTTGCTTCCATTTAAACTATGCCTTGACTTCAAGGCAGCTTAAAGGATAAAGATGACCGTCAGTAAAAGGCAATTGGTTCTCCCAGGAACCCACCAAATTTCCTCAGAGATTCATGGAATTAAAAAAATGGAATGTTAAATAGAACTATGTGTCATTGCCTCACAATACTCCCAAAGCAGTATGTAAAACCTTCATTCCCTTACTTCCATCAAAGACCAAGAAAGTCTACTACAAGTTAGATACCATACCAGAAGCAGGAGTGACAGATAAATAAAATGCCCTGTTTGAGGGAGGCCTTGTCTAGTGAGGACTCTTGGTAAACAGATACATAGTCAAATAATTACTATACGATTTGATAGGTACACGCCATAGAAGCAGTGTAGAATATAGAAGGGAATGATTAGCTTTGCCTTAGTCACTTCCCAATACCTCTGACCTCATCTACAACTCTCTCCCATGCTCACTCCACTCCAGCTATATTTTTGGGTTCCTTGAACACCCTAATTAAGCTTCTGCATCAGGACCTTTGCACTTCCTATTTCCTCTGTCCACAGTCTATTCACCCAGAAATTCATGGGGCTTACTTCCTCACTCCATTCTGTTCTCTGCTTTTGCATCACCATATGGTAGTGGGTCTCCCTTACCACTTGATATAAAATTACATCCCATCCCTCTTCATCCCTTGGTTCTGGTTCCCCTTATCCTGCTTACTCTTCTTTATAACCTTTATCATCACTTGACATAGTATACATTTATATGTTTATTGGCTGTCTCCCTCATTAGAATGGAAGCTCCATGAAACAAAGGACTTTGTTTTACTCAATGTTGGATCCACAGAGCCCAGGAGTGCTTGGCACTTGGTAGCCCCCTACCCCACCCACATAAATGATTTTGAATAAATAAATAAATGGGAGGGGATGAAGTGGGATTTAAAAAAGAGTCCACCAATGACATTATATCTCAACAGAGTTTAGAAGGCTATAAGGGATTGCCCCAGATAAGGGAGACTGGAAAAAGTAAGTAGAGGAATGTTCAAAGGTAAGGGGCATTAAAACCACAGGTTTGTTTAGATAACATGAGATGGTGTGTTATTGGCTGGGTGTAAACCCTTTACTTTTGCTTCTATTCTGACAGTCTGCCTTTTCTCTTTTACGAGAGTTAATTGCTAACCATCTTTCTGTCTTTCCCAATAAATTGAGAGGTCTTTAAGGGCAGAGACTGATTCACTCATGTTTTTATTTTCCAAGTTCTTAAACAGAATAGATATTCAATAATTGTTAAATAAAGAAATGATAAAACAATATGTGTTGATTAAAGAGCAAGAAAACCCATTCTTTGTAAAACTAAAAAGGATTTCTTTCTGTTGAAAAGTGTGTCCTGTTTGAATATTTTAGAACTGAAAGGGACCTTAGAAATCATCTAATTCAACGTTCCCATTTTACAGATGAAAAACTGAAACACAGGATGATTGACCATGAGGTCATACAACTAGCTAGTTATAGTTAAAAATCAGAACTCTGGTTTTGAGCCATCATTTGTCATTTTTTCCTTGGAAGATATGTTCTCAAAAGAGGCTTGAAAATTTAGCATTATCTACTAACGTGAAACTGAACATATTTTATGATTTATCTTGGAGAAACATTTGTACAAGTCTATAAGAAGTCATTTACAAAGATTTTCACTGCAGTTTTTGTTTTGCTAAAAGTGAAAAGTTGAAAATGCTTAATTGGTACAGCATTTCTTATTTGGGTTGATGGAAAAGTTTTGGTAATGGATGGTGATGATAATGTGAAGGTAATTAACAGCACTGGATTTTATATTTGAATGTGGTTAAAAGGGGTTAATTTTAGCTTGTATATGTCTCTAGAATAAAAATTAAAAAACAAAACAAAACAACCATAGGAGTGTACAATGCAGTGAACCCTAATGTATACTATGGTCTAGAGTTAATAGTATATTTATAATAATATTTCATTAATTGTAACAAAGGTAGCTCACTAACACAAAGTGTTAATAATAGGGAAAACTTTGAGGTGGATGTATGCGAACTCTATTTTCTGCATGATTTTTCTGTAAACCTACATCTCCATTTTTTTTTTTAAGTGAAAAGTTTAAATCAATCTATATGACAACAGGGAAATCAATAGGAAAATAGCCGTATTCATTTTGTGATAGCCATGCCACGGATAGTTATGCTAAGTATTATGCAATACTTAAAGATGGAAATAGTTCCATAAATACTAACATGGAAAAGATCTCCAAGACACTGTTGAGTTAAAAAGAAAAATTGTACTCTACCCTTTAAGACTAGTCAACCTCAGGTTCTTCCACCAAAACAAAACCATACACATTAAGTAAATGAATAAATTTCATAATGATGCACACCAGATGACAACGGTTACCTTTGGAGAGAGGAGGGGAGTGGATGAAGGACTCTGACTTTAACAATGTTTTTCGTGTTTTGTTTTTTAACAAAGAATATATTATTCATGTATTACTTTGCTTTTGTTTGCTATAAAAACTAACTTCAAAAAAAGAGTGGGCACGGATTACTCTTTCTTCTCTAATAAGAATCAGAGAACTTAGGTAACGATTCTGTTGCAAGGCTGATAAAACTTGTAAAGAATGAAACAACGCCTTTCGGAAGACAAAAAAAAAATGGCTGAGGAAAGAAATCACCAAGGGCAAAGGAGAACAATGGTGTACTTCTCGGCAAAGGCAATACGGGTTAAGAGAGGCAAGGTTGGGGCGGGGAATTCTAGCAGACGTAGGACGCCCCGGAGAGAACCATAGGAAAACGCAAAACGGGATTCTACAGGGGCGGGGCCAACTGCGATGCGCATGCGCAATAGGGTCCAGGTGGCTGCCGCCGCGGAAGCGAAGCCACCTAACGCGACCGCGCCGCTTTGGGTGCTGCTGCGCGTGCGCAGGCAAACCTGCGCCGGAGTCCTCATCTTTGCTTCCTTCACCGCCGTGGCCGCCCACCCTGGATTTGAGTCGCGCGCTTTCTTGGTTCGCTTGCTGGAGGGTTCGCGCCCCTCTCGCGCCTCTAGGCAGCGGGCTGGGGAAAGGGTTTGAGGGGGCTGTTGATCGCCGCCTTTAAGTTGTGCTCGGGGCGGCCATGTCGGCCGGCGAGGTCGAGCGCCTAGTGTCGGACCTGAGCGGCGGGACCGGAGGGGATGAGGAGGAAGAGTGGCTCTATGGCGGTACGGAACTTCTTGTCCTTTCTCGCCCTCCCGGGTTCTCGCAGGCCTCCCCTTCTCCGTCCCTAAACGGCCGGCATCACGGGCCGCTCAAGCACGGCATTGGGCCTGTAGTGCGGAGCCGTGCCCGGCCTGACTAGGCCAAACGCGGCGTGCGCGCCCCTAGCCTTCTCCCGCCCAGCCCACGCCCCCAACACGCATCCGCCCCGCAGCTGCGGAGGCCTGGGGATCGTACAGCGAAGTTTAGTTGTCTTCTCTTGTTGGGACGTCTCGGCCGCCTAGCCTTCGCGATCTTTACGTTTGTTTTTTTGTATCGATTTCGAGGTGTTTTGATGTGTCTCTTTTTTGCCCCTTGGCTGTAAGATGCCATTCCCGTCCCTTAATGTCAGAAAGTCTTTCTGTAATAATAGTTAAATAAAGTTAATGCTGTACAACTAACGTCTTGTTTCTTGCTGGTCAATTTTTATGGAATGCACCTGCAAGGGTACCTCCTTGTCTGAAAGTCGTGCTTTAAAAAATAATTAATTAAAGAGAAAGAGAGGAAGAAATGGAATACATTTTATGGCCCATAAAGAAAACCCTGAAATTCTCCTGTCTTAAGGTGAAGTTTTTCACTTTTTAAGAGACTACTCTTTAACCCCCAATATAGTGGTATCTCAGGTTACTTAGGTTTGTAGTTTTTGTATCGTCCAGTGTATTTTTCCCAAAATAACTTTAATGCATCTTGTGCTTCCTTCTTGAAAGGGACTTATTTGACATCTGGTTTCTAATTTTAAGTCACAGTCCCTTCTTGTCTGTTAACTGACGCTAGATTTGAAAGTTTATATTTAATACTTGCCTAAAACGTATATTCTTGATTATCTTTGGGATTGTGTAGTAAAGGTGTCCGTTTGTGCACCACATAGCTCCTTGATTGTGTGACTTCGATAAAACTGTGAAATAAATTCCTTATCGTTAGTGGCAAGAATTAGCATTAGTAAATACTATATGAAACATCAATGTGTAGGGTTTCTTATCCAAAAGATACGGAAGTCTCCAATATACTTTTAAAATTAAACTTAATTTTATAGAAGTAAGGTGTGAAGATTTTTTCCATAAAAGACATATTTTGTTAAATATAAGGTGATCTAACTTTGGATGTGCTTATAGGCCCATGGGACGTGCATGTGCACAGTGATTTGGCAAAGGACCTAGGTTAGTGCTTGTGATGATCACTTCAGATTTTCATAATACCTGTTTCATTAGGAGTGGTTTGTTGACTTATTTTTTTTGTTGTTGTTGTTAGATGAAAATGAAGTTGAAAGGCCAGAAGAAGAAAATGCCAGGTTAGTGAAATCTATTGCTTTGTATGTGTTATACAGATTGCGTGATAACAATGGTTCTATCAGCAAATAGTCAAACTTTCCTCATTTTAATCATTGCTTGATTGTAACATTTTGATAATGTTTGGAGAAAATCAAACCGTTTAGAGTGCATTTCTGGACCTAAATCTTCTATTTTAAGTGGGCTCAATAGTGTAGTACACAGTATCACAAATGTCTAACAAAAATTTTTAAAACAATTTAAAAATAAAAAAGGGAGCCAGGAGATTACTGCTTTTAAAATTTTTTTAAACATTTTTGGTGTTGTATACTCCTTGGTTATAATTTCAATATGTTTTATGTTTATTTAAATTCAAAGTGGAATTGATTTATTAGAATGTTGATTCCCTTTGTTAGATTACTAGAAAGGTATGAGTGTCATTTCTAAACATAGACAATCAGGAATTTTATATGTCAGAAAAACTCAGGTACGTAAGTACATGGATGTGCTGTCTTTGTTTTGTCCAGATTTCCTTACTGTCCTATTGTGGGGTGGGGGTGGCATGGAAAAAGCTTTTAAAGAATATTTGGCTTTAAAATGGAAGAAATACCACTTTCCACATACTAGTATGGCTCTAATAAAAAAGACAGGTAATAACAGGTGTTGGTGAGTATGTAGAGAAATTGGAACCCTCATACACTGCTGGTGGATTTGTAAAATGCTGCAGCCACTTTGGAAAACAGTCTGGAAGTTCCTCCAAAGGTTAAACATAGAGTTTACCATATGACCTGGCAATTCCAAGCCTAGGTATTATACCCTGGAGAAATTAAAGCATATATTCATGTAAAAATTTGTGCATGAATGTTCATAGCAGTGTTATTCATAATAGTACAAAAGTGGAAACAGCTCAAATGTCCTTCCTTCAACTAATGAATGGATAAATAAAATGTGGTTTGACCATACACTGGAATACTAAATGACAATAAAAGGAAATGAAGTACTGATACATGCCTACAACATTGGTGAACCTTGATAACATGCTAACTGAAAGAAGCCTGTCAAAAAGGACTACATATGGTTATGATTGCACTGAAATGAAATGTCCAGAATTGACAAATTCATAGGGACAAAAAGAAGATTAGTACTTGCCAGAAGCTGGGGAGGGAAAATGGGGATTGACAGCTAATGAATATGGGGTACTCTGTGAATACTGAATTGAACCTATTAATTTATACTCTTTAAATTGGTGAATTGTGTGGTTTGTAACATATCTCTAAAACTGCTATTTAAAAAAGTGAATAATGGAAGAAATGGAAGAAGAAGTTCCTTAGGTGGAACTGAAATTAAAGTATTCCTCTTCCCCCAAAATATCGCCCCTAGTATTGCAAGAAAAATTTTTTCATTAATTGCCGTAGCATCTGAAATTTTATTATGTAGTTTTGAAACTTCTGTATTGGGTCTAGTTCCTAATCCTTAATCCAGTTAACCACAAAGTTGTGATTAGTATAATGTATAGAAATGGAAAGCTTCTTTCTTGGTTTTAATTTTTACATGTTACTTTAATCTCTTGAATTCTTACATTTTTAATATTGACTTGACAATTATTTATTTTAAAATCTCATCAAGTTTTTCTAAGATTTAAAGCACTAGGTCCCATGTATGAAAGTGATTAGATGTTTCTTCCTACCCCATTTTTCAATTGGTCAAGAAGTTAATTAGAGTATAAATTCACAATCATATATATATTTTTATGGGGAGTGGATATAGCTCAGTGGTTGAGCATCTGCTTTCCATGTATGAGGTCCCTGGTACCTCCTAAAAAAAATGTATATATACACACACATTTTTATGAGATAATCTATTATATTGATTTTTATTAATATCAATTCTTTGCTATAATACTTGAAGCTTATTTTCTGCATTGAAAATTCTTTAATTTTAATTTTCCTATAGTCAACTTGATTAAGTATACTGGAGAAAGGCCTTCTACCTTCCTTGAGCATCATTGTCAAATTTTTTCATATTCTTTTTAAACTTCAGTTGAGAGCTTTTGAATTTATTTCATCTCATGGAAAAGATCTCCCCTTAAAACTTCGTTTATGAAGAAAGCGTATAGTTAAATCATGTTTCTTACATTTTAAGAATGATAATAGAGAATTAAAACTTCTAAAGGAGTGAGTCTACTGGGGACTGAGAGCTCTGCCAAACCTGTGTTCTAATATATGACTTGGTACATTATTGTCCATCATTGTCCTACCTAAGTACCTACTATTAGAATTTGCCCCAGTTTCTTTGTGACTAGTTCTTAACCATTGCATTACACTGTCTCCAAATCTGTCCTGTTTTATTTGTAAACACAGCCTAGCTATGTTACAGTTTTGCGCCATTTAAAAAGCAAGCTCAACTTATTTCTGGCTACCTAGAAGCTTATTTAGGTAGGAAGTAAATGCACTGAACAATTATAGTTGTGTTTGTTTTGTTGTGTCAAGGGAGTACAACAATAAACATTAACAGGAGATAAGTTTTCTATTTTTATCTTTAATCATTTTGCTTTACTTGGGGACTGTGTTATAAAATAGCACTGTAGAGATTAAATTGATTTATATGGATACTGCTTGACATAAAATTTAGAGGTGATTAGCAGAAATCTAATGAAAAGAGCTCTGGATTGTGTCAAAATCTGGACATTTTTCTTTCTTTTTTCCTTTTTTTTTTTTTTTTTTTTTTTTTTTTTTTTTTTAACTTTATTTTTAAAGAAGTTTTAGATTACAGAAAAGTTACATTGAAAATATAGGGGATTCCCATATACCCCACCTCATCTCCCTCTCACATTTTCCCCTATTAATAAAATCTTAAACGAGTGTGGTACATTTGTTACAATTGAACAAATATTGAAGCATTGCTACTAATCATGGCCTGTAGTTTACATTATGGTTTACACTTTGCACTGGACAAGTTTATAGGTGGACATTTTTCTTAGAATAGAAACCTGGTTAATCATTGTGACACTTGGGCAAGCCTGTTTGTTGCTTTTTACTTCAGTTTCTTTATCTGTATAATGAGATTTTGGTTAAGTCTTACTGTATTAATTATTATTTATTAAAAATATGAGACCAGTTACACTATAGTACTAGAAGTATTATTTTATGGTTAATGGCCATATGCTTGTGCCTTGTGGGAATGGGAGTATTGTTACATAACACTTTCATTGTGAAAAAGGTAAATTCAAGTATTTTCTAACCTTAAAAAGTAAGTGGGTTTTAAATTCCTCAAAATTAGGTCTGGAGCTCCTTAGTAGTATCAAATTGGAGTACAGTCTCCTACATTTTTTTAAATCTTAATATTTTTAAAATATTTTATATAACAAAGGGCATATATCCAATAGGTATATGAAACAGAAAACCAAGAAGAAGTAGGTATGCTAACCACAAATCTAGGTTCCTTGGACAGCAGAGTACTACATAGCCCTTGGCATTGACAATAGTACTTGGCGCATAGTAGATATTCTGTAAAGATTTAAGATAAGTAACATTGGGTAATTGTGCTACATCTTTAAAATGTTTTTTAAAGAATCAAATCATAGCCTGCTGTCAAATTGCAAGTCATTAATAGATTGTAGAGGCAATTCCATTCTACTTCCAACATTGAGTGCTTGTTTTACGAAAGGCGCTAGGAATAACAGGGAATGACAGGCATTTTATTTATTTTTAACTGTCTTTGTTCTTGCCATCCAGTGAAAACAATAATTTTGGGAAGCCTTATCAGGCCTAGTTTTAAAATATTAGCATAGTCTATTTGTACTTTTAAAAAGTAATGCTTGATGTGTACTTATTTTATTTTGTTCTTTGTAGTGCCAATCCTCCATCTGGAATTGAAGATGAAACTGCTGAAAATGGTGTACCAAAACCGGTAACATAAGGCTTTGAAATCTGGTTACTTTTCCTGTTTAAAATCTTTTATCATTAGCTTTCCAGTTCACTTAGGAAGAAAGCCAAAATTTAACATGAGCTTCAGTATTCTGTGTGATCTATCTCCTCTTACATCTTCACCCTTATCTGTTGCCATCAATAGGCATGCCCAGGAATTAACAAGAAGTAGAATAGTGGGAAGAGACTTCAGAGGGAATTTAAATATAGCATGTGCAAGGGCTTAATTTTTTTTTTTTTTTTAATTGAATGGTCAGTATGGTTAGATCACGGTGACCCTGATTTGTAAAGCCAATAGTCCCACACCTAATTTGAATGTCCTAGTTTTTTAGCAAATAATTATTTATATAAGTGACAATCCCTGACCTTGTGCCTGTTAAAAAAGTTATGTTTCTGGGGGTGAAGGTGTCATTGGTCCTGTGAGTATTTTAACATTTTAGTGCTGTAAAAAGAAGGAAACAGTTATTCGGCAAGCTTGAACTCAAATACAAAAATTCCCTAAGCGATAAGCTTATTTAATATTATGTGATTCAAGCACAAAATAGTCTTTTATAGTCAAAATATAGCCTTCATAAATGGTCTGCACTTTTGGAAAAAAGGTAGTCACTTAATCGTTTTCATGCAGGGCTTCTTCTGGGTGTGAGTGAATGCTGGGAATAGTTGAGCTGCACCTTAAGTATTTAGTGCTTTTTAATCATGACACTTAATCATGAATCTTAAAATTAATTGTTTTCCTCTTCATATTCTTTTTGCCAAGAATTCCTCTAATACTTATTGTTTAGAACTTTATCTTGTCGATATCTTGATAAATTGACTTAAATCCTTTTTACTAAAGGAACACTTATAAATAAAAAGTATAATAAAATAAGTGTTATTTCCAAAAAGATGGTGCTGAAAAAGGTTTTCTGTCTCTATTCATTATCTCTCTTTATCTCTTTTTATCATAGGTTTTATGTCTTTATTCATTATCTCTTTTTATCATACAGAACATCAAAGTTATAAATGAGTTGAAATATACAGCAGCCTTATGATCCTGTAACTTTTTTCTCTGAAACTATATCTCAAAAACAAAGAATGGTTACATTTTTCAGTTATTAATGTTAGGCATTGAAATGAATTGTTGAAGGTGTTTTATAATTGTTTATGTTGCTGTAGAAAGTGACTGAGACTGAAGATGATAGTGATAGTGACAGTGATGATGATGAGGATGATGTTCATGTCACTATAGGAGACATTAAAACTGGTGCACCACAGTATGGGTAAGTTATTTTTAAATAAGAAAGATGTGTAAATGCTGTATCAAAGATAATGTTCTTATACCAAGTCATCAGAGGTTATTCCATTGGTTTTATGTTTATCCATTTTAACATGAGATTAAATGAATTCTTTATAAAATTTCACCATGGAAAGTATTTACTAAAGATAAAGTTAATTAGGTAAGTTACATAGAAGCAGCAGTTTTTATTTCCTGAAATTAAAGTATTTTTATAAAAGAATTGAGTACTACAGACTCTTTAGTTAGAATTAGAAAACCTTAAATTGCAGTTTGCATCCATATTTATCATTTTTTAATTTTCCAAATTTGAGTTTAGATTTTTAGTTTTTGTGGCCATAAAAACAATATCAGAAGAAAAAAAAAACTGTGTGTGTGTGTGTATATATGTATATTTTTTAGGAGGTACTGGGATTTAACCCAGGACCTCATACATGGGAAGCAGGCGCTCAACCAGAGCTACATCCACTCCCCTTTTTGTTTTTTATAGTTTATTTTTCAGTTTGTTAATTATCCTGCAGGATTTTTAGGGCAATACTTTGGCCTTGTTTTATATTCCATAAAATGGACCGACTGAATGGACTATCACTGACACATTGAGCACATGAACAATCCTACTTGGAAGATGAGAGGGGAACTCATTAAAGTATGGATTGTGATTTTGTTATGGTGGTAAAATAAGAGTAAATGTTTTTTCTGTTTTTCAGATTGGCTCTATAATGTTATTGTAGCTTGTGTATTGAAAACAAATAAAATAAGCTTTCATTAATTTCATTGTAGTTCATTATAAGCAGCCTTACCTGAACTCAACCAATATATGCATAAATACTTTTGAATATTTTATTTCATCAGTAGGACCATTTTTTAAAAAATTCATTTATTTCTAGAAGCTTAAATTTCAGGAAGCTTAATTCAATTATTGTCATAGTCAATTATACATTATAATAATGACTTCCATGTTATTCTAAAATCGTTGCAACTTTTTAGGGATCGGGTTGAGAAAAGCTAAAATTACTCATATTAGGTTTGGATAACTCTTAATGTTCTTAATGTGCTCCTTACTCCAATTTTTTTTTTTTTTTTTTCTTCTGAGGTACCAGGGGCTGGGGATTGAACCCAGGAGGGACTTCCTACGTGGGAAGCCAGCGCTCAACCCCTGAGCCTTATCGGTTCTCTCCTCACTCTCATTTGAGAGGATATAGTTAGTGTTGGGACAAGTTGTTTACATGATGCTAGTACACCTTTACTTTCTGCACTATGCCAAAAACAAACTTTCATGTAAAACTATAATAATTATTTTATATTTAGTAGCAATTTTTATTTCAAAGCATTTGTCTTTGCAAGTTTAGAACAATTAAAAGCAAATTGTGGATTTTTGGATTTTTTGGATTTGACGAGGTTTTTTGTGGGTTTTTTTGGTAGGATTTACATGGAAATATTTAACACACATTGACTTCCATAGTACTTTATCTGAACTTTTCTTATACCAGTTTTAACAGTTTCTTGAATTGTAGTCATATCTGTACATGTTTATCACCTTCAGACTTGAAAATCCTTGAGAGTATAAACTATTGGGCTTTTAATTTTTCTACTCCTCCCTGACTACATATAAATGGTACAATTCACTCTGAAGATTTATTTTCCCCCAACAATTGTATGAAAATTTTCAAATATTTAGAAAAGTTGAAAGAATTGTGAACACCCGTGTACCCATCACCTGGAGAATGCAATTTTTTTTTTTTCTCTTCCCCCACTCCCCGCCCCACCCCACCACCTTTGGTCTCTTTCTCCAGCGTTAAAATTTTAGTCTCTACTTTGTAAAATTACATTACTCAGTTTTATTCAATGGAAAATTATACAAAGTTCAGGGAGCGGATGTGGCTCAAGCAGTTGAGCACCTGCTTCCCACATGGGAGGTCCCAGGTCTGGTTCCCAGTGCCTCCTGAAAAGAAAAAAAAAAAAA
>JAQZBX010049215.1:7135-20086 GCA_029593785.1 Cabassous unicinctus | reverse complement strand
AAAAAAAAAAAAAGACCTGGGCACCACCTGGGTGGGAGCTGGCCAGGGCTTAAGGGAGTGGCTGAGTGGGGCCAAGTGTCTTCCCTCCCACCATGGCTTGAGCACCTGCTCCAGCTCTGAACCCAGCAATGAGTCAGGACCCCCAGCAGCCTGGCATGGTGCAGCACCTGGGAGAGGGGCTGCCATTTGGAGGTGGCGAAGAGTGGTGATGCACCCAGGGCTTGGCAGGGACAGAGGCCAGGCCTAGAGCCCAGCAGTTGGTCACCTCCAACTGAGGCCCAGAGAAGTAGAGATTAACTCAGTGCTCAGGAATAGGCAGAGTCTAGAGGGTAAAGTAAGGATAGGGCCCCTAGACCAGAGCTCAACCCCTGCTGTGAGGTTTGCTTGGGAAATGAGAGGCCCAAAGACCCAGGAGAACCCTGCCTCCCTCTCATAAACCTGACCATTTACCTCTCAGCATCCTCACTTAAGCCCAACTGCACACACTTAAATTTTCACACACACTCACACATTGACTTATGGGTGTGGGAGGCAGAGAGTGATTCCAGAAGAAGGTGTCTTGGGTTCTATAAGGGCTCAAGGAGGGGAGGGCAAGCTCCTTTTGAGCACATCCCCCAATACCCACCTTGTATCAATAGCAGGAGGTTGCCCTCATTGTCACTGGATTGGTGTTGGGTTGGGCCAGTAGGCAGCCCCTTCTGGACCCTCTCAGGAACAGGTCAACCTCCTTAGCTGTCAGCAACCTTTCTCCCTACCAAGCCTGGCTTCATGCTGGTCTGCCTACCTGACAATCATGATCCAGTCATAAAGGAGGCACATCAGGAGGCACAAAGGTCATGAACTGGAGGTGGAGAGAACAAGAAATGGGCCACCCATTTGGGACCAGTTCCCTCTCCCCAACTTGGGCTGTGCTTTTCTCCTCCTTAAATGCTCAAGTGGCAGGTAGCTGGACTCAGGTTTGTTAGGAGGGTTCTTGCAGGAGATGGTTTGAGGTCTTTAGGGGATCAGCATAGCCTGGTCCCTAAACTCCAGTTTCTGCCGTCACCCAACTCAATGGCCCTGTCTGTGGCCTGTGGTGCTGAGGAGCAGGAGTTGGTCCACGTCCAATCCCAGCTGGTTCCTGTCCATGCCCTCAGGTAGGGGGTTAGGGGTCACACCCAATGCAGGGCAAAGTGGCCCAGCAGGAGATCCATGGATGCTGAGGGTTTGAAATCTCACCTAAGTTGGGGAAGGGCTGGCTCTCTCCAGTCTCATGGCTTAAGGGAGGTATCTAGAGTTTGAATTGAGAAGTTGTGGCTTCTTGGCTCATATTTGACACCCTCTGCTTGACCTCCTTCCTTGGCCCTGAGTCTCTGCAGCTGTAAAGCAGGAAGATATGAGTCATCCACAGTGTTCAATGTGGATACCTGGAACCCAAAGAAAGTGAAGAGCCCTCTTTATTCATGTTTTGGCTTCTGCATTTGACCAAATGGCTAACAAGTCAGAAAGATGCTGGGCTGTGTCCCACCCTCCACCCTATCCCTAGCTCAGGATGCCTGTGTCTTCTCTTGAATGTGGCTCTTTGGCAGGTACCTGGAGCCTATTGGCACTTTTGAACACCAGGCACCAGGTTATGCTGCTATAAGCATTCATCCTCTTGACAATCCAGTCACACTGCTGGAAAGCTGCAGATGTTCAGCTTTCCATTGCACAGATGATCTCACCAAGGCCAAGGGTTCAGGGTGTTGCTGAGCCTGGAGGCAGATCTCCCCATGAGAAATAGATCTCTGGGGACTGGTGGGCCTGGGGAGGAACTTAGAACCCACTGGCATGACACTACACCCACTGAATTTATGTCCCCTCTTTACCCCACACCAGTGTGAATATGAGTTTGTCCTGAGCAAGGCTGAGACCTGCAAAGTGCAGACCATCAAGGCAGGCAGGCCAGAGATGCTGGGAGAGTGACTTGTCCTATATCATTCCTTTCCTGGGCACCTACAGTGCCTTTCCTACCTAACAGGTCCTGGAACCTGCTGTTTAAAAGTTAGACACCCCCTCTGTTCTCACAGACCAGTGATGGCTCTGCCACCCACTAGCTTGTGTCTGGGGAATGTCGCTTCACCCTGTAGCCTCAGTTTGCTCCTCTGAAAAGTGGGGTGGTAGAAGGGCTAACTACCTGGGGTAATTGTCAGTACTGAATGGGAGAAGCCCTGGAAAGTGTATCTGTGGTTTCTAGGTGGAAATAGCAGACAGAGCAGTAAGTGTTGTCCATGTGTGGCATTTTCCTCTCCTCCATGAAGGAACTATGCCTCACCCCTCACTGACTCTTGACCTTTGGCAAACCACTTTCCCATTTGTAAAGGATGTTTGAGATTCCATTTAAGGTGACTCCTTCTTGATGTAGCCAGATCTGGGATCACCTGGGCCCAGGAGGGGACCCAAGATCAAGGAAAGAGGGGCTCCTCTTATCCAAGAGCAGGGTGGAGAGTGTGGAGGGCAGGAAGTGACTGGGCATACATAGCTCTGGCCCTCACACATCCTTTGATGCCCACTGGAAGGCAGGGCTGATGGGCTTCCTCCTGCAGGAGGGCCAGAGTCAAGTGAGCTATAGATGGGGTGCTGGGTCATTGAATGCAGAGGGGACCTGGGGGTTCAGAGCCAGCCTATGAGAGAACTGGTCACCAACATAGCCCCATTCCTGGCAGCCTTGAGGCATGGGTTATGGATTGAAGGTCCACGAAGGATCAGGAGAGGCTGGGGCAGGATGACTCAGTTCCCTCATGGGTAAGATGTTTATGAAGCTCCTAGGGTGTGCTAGTGCCAAACCATAAGCAGCAACACAACCCATCCCTGCCTTCATGGAGTCCCAGTGGGAGGCAGCAGTAGGGAGGGACTGTGAAGTATAACAGACTTTGTTGAAGAAACGGAGTGTTGGTAAGATCACAGATGGAGAAAATCCTACAGTTGAGGCTCTTTTCTAGCTCCATACTAGAGTCCAAACCTGCCACTGCCAGCACAGGCCAAGTGGAACTGGGGATGAGAGATGCTGTCCACTGAACAGGCAGGTGCAGACACAGAAGCCCAGAACCTAGGAGGGTTGCACTCGGATATCATGTGCAAGGATAGCCCTTTCCCCTCATGGTGCAGATCAACTGTCTACCCCCAGCAGCACCACTTCCATTCTGGGTACCTGGCTGGACCAGGCCTCAGAGGATTTCTTGAAGCCACTGTAACTTCCCTGCCGCAAGCAGCTGGAGGCCTATGCACAGCTCATGATACCTGGCACAAACCTGGAACACCATGTCCAACCTCTTGCTCTGCTCGAGTCCCCATAATGTCTGGAGGCACAGAGGGTGAGAAGAACAGGGATTGGTTGCCCATGTGTATGTTGGGAGGGGGGAGCAAGGCCCTGACAATGAGGAACTTCCAGAGATGGCCTTTGTCCAGGAGCAAAGATCACCTTTAGATGACTCATCAGGGGAATGGCAGTCTGGGGAGAGGTCTAGGGGTGGGGTTCTTGGGCTGTGGCTTCCTTTCAAGACAGTGGGATTTTCTCTGTGTTTAGAAAGACATATGGTTAGCCAGTCATGTTGGTGAGCCTTCCTCTTCTTTCAGCCGTAGCTCACAATGAACCTCTCAGGAAGTCTTGTATTTGGAAAAGTAATGGATGAACTTGTGGGCTGCAGACTCCTTGGAATCAGAATTTTGTTTTAGGTGTCACTGCTCTCATGTCACTTGGCCAGAGGAGAGGGACATCAGAACTGGTCACAAACTTCATTGAATTAATAAACAAATCAATGATGGTACCATGATGGTTCTATGCCCCAAGGCAGCAGACCACTCTCCTCTGCTTCCTAAACTCCCACTGAGACACAAAGACTCTTTAGAAAAAATTACTAAAATTTCAATTTCAGATGGGCTTGTTCTTTGCCACAGGTAACACTAATTGATGCTGCTTGAATTCAAATGCAGACTGTGGCCATTTATGATCATAAAACAGTTGCTTCTTGCTGTCCCAGCCAGCTAAGTCAGGAGAACCAAACCAAGACCTGCTCCTCCTCTCACTGGGTCATGTCCAATTTTAACTTTTGCTGGTCTCAGGCAAAGAGTGATTGTAAGTGTTGGTTCTGCTTGATGGACAATGACTTTTTCATGGATGTGCCAAGTCAGAGCACATCCTTCATGGAATAATCCTATCCACCCAGAGCTAGAGTTCAGCATCCACCATCTTATCTAAGCTGGGCTCAAATCAGTTGCAAACATTGCTGGGATCCCAGATATCCACCGAGGAACCCCCCATGACCACTTGGCTACTGGATTGGTTCTAGGGAGCCATGGCATGTCCTGACTTCTTCATTAGGCCCAGACACCATCTCTTGGTCATGGAAGCACCAGCCTTGGGCCAAGGGAACCATCACACATAGCCCACAATCTCCATCTCTTTCTCACTCCTGTCCACTGGCTTCATCACCTTCTTCCTCATCTACTCCACAATCCTACATTAGCAGCTTGATCTCATCATGAGCCTTGAGAGGTCTGGAGAAGAGAGATGGGGCCAGAATGAAACAACACTGTGTATGTCCTTATGCAGGTTCTCCTGGACACGCAGGCATCTAGTGTAGCATGTTTACTATTATGGGAATTGGGCTCAGGCCATTGATAAGCTGCTTTAAAAAGTATGGCTTGGAAGTTAGTAATCTGGGTATTGACAAGCATCCCAGGGTATTCAAATCAGAAATGTCTAAGAACCATGTTCCCAGAAAAAGTTGGGTGCAACTCATGGGTTCCATGTATCCCTGAGAGTATACATACCATTTTTTACTGCATTTTTCTGCAGAAAGTGTCCATACATTGATAAGATTTTGTAAGGGGACTGTGTCCAAACCAAGGCAAAGAACTCAGTTCTTGACACATCCATGGGAGTGTGGCTAGTTTTCCAACACTTCCTGACCAGCCCTGGGAGGACTTCCCTGAAAGCAGTCACCTTCTTGCTTTCTCTGCCCCAGCATCAAGTGCACAGCCCAGCTGGAGCCCACTTCTCTCTCTCACTTCCCCAGCAGCCATCCTTTGCCAATGTCAGGGTTGCCTGGTCATGAGGCATGCATTAGCTTATGCAAAGCAGAGTACCAGGGACCATGGGCTCCTTTTGACCCTGACCTCACAACGGAAGAAGACAAATACAGGCCATGTTGATATATAGCTGGACAATGCTGGCATCAGGGCAAAACTGGATCCTCCCCCATCATTGTTCTCTGGGGCTCTAGGTCTAGACTGAGACACCCAGACCATTGTGACTTGGCTCCCAATACTGGCAGCCCTGGTGTGCAGCCCAAGGGGATGCTGGCTCCTGGGCTGAGGTCTGGCTCATGAGATCTCTGTCACAATAGGGTCAGGGGCTAGATGGTCTCACCTGGGTTCAATGTCTTGTGATAGTGGCCATTGGGCACTCTTGTTCTGTCTCAGTTGTGTGCCCCAAAGCCTGGGTCCCCCAGTTTTTGGGACTCCCTTTACCCCATGCAGCTTTCACCAGGCCTGCTGGAGGTGGTCTCTTGTATCAGGAGGGTCATGGTGGCCCTCAGGCTGTCAATGGGCAATGCATGGATGCTCTGCTCCCTCATTGCTGTGAATATTCTTCTGTGACCTGTGACAGGGGAGAAGAGTTGGAATATGAAATTCTAGGGTAGGGGTCTCTGAATATGTGCCAGTAAATTCTAGGGTGGGGTCTCAGTGATGATGGGCTGTTGTTATTGTTATGTAGCTACACATAGTGAAGGTCTTTGTAGATAGGATGATTAGGGTTGGTGTTAGAGGTGGAAATTTTGTTGATTTAATTTTTCATTTTATTTTTATGTTGTTGGTTGATGGTAGAGATGAACATGATAATGAAGAACAGCTATCAATTCTATACCCAAGCTAGAGTCTTTAACCTATATGTTCCCTGATCCCCTTAAACTGTACATAAAGTTGGATATGTGCCAATACATATTTTCCAGAGAGAGTGTTCATAGCTTTCACCAGATTTTCATACAAAATTTAACTTTCTCCTCCATCTCCTCCACTGACACCATCACAGTTCAACCTCCCCACTTTTTTAAACTTCACTAAGAATAACTGCCTTGAAATGTTCTGGGTTTTAATTTAGAATCTTCCACTAACATCAGGGGAGGTAAGCTGAAGTCCAAGACTCCTTCCTACCAATGATTGATCTCAGTCTAGGAGACCATGAACCCTGCCCCCCAAATAATGAACCACCTGTATTTCTTTGGGGGAGATAATGTTTGGCAGGCTTTCAAAGGAGCCTGTGACTCTAAATGTTTAAGATCCACAGACCCCTGCCATGTTCTTTCCTGAGAAGAGCATGTTGACCCTGAGAGGAATATGACTGACCCACAAAATCTTACATGAGCATGGAGTGGTATGAGCAAAAGAGAAAGCAACAGAAAATGCCATCAACAAGCCCAGAGCTGAAGCTTTTTACACAGAATACCTGGTTACTTACATGCACAACCCAATTATGAGCACTGTTAAAATAAAATAATTGACATTCCATGTTCTGGACTGGAAAACTAAATATTAAGATGTCAATTCTACCCAAACTGATTCACAGATTCAATGTAATCCCAATAACCCAAAGCCTTTTATGCAGAAATTTAATAACCAATTATCAAATTTATTTGGAAGGGTAAGGGGCCCCGAATAACCAAAAAGGTCTTAAAAAAGAACCAAGTTGAAGGACTCTCACTTCCTGACTTTAAAGCATATTATTTCTACAGTGTTAAAAACAGCATGGTACTGGTATAAATACAGATACATTGACTGATAGAACCAAATTGAGAACACAGAAATAGATCCTCACATCTATAGTCAAGTGATTTTTGGCAAGGCCATCAAGCCCTCCCAGCTGGGCCAGAACAGTCTATTCAAGAAATGGTGCTAGGAGGACAGGATATCCATATCCAAAAGAAAGAAAGAAAACCCCTATCTCACACTTTGTACAAAAATTAACTCAAAATGGATCAAGGATCTAAATATAAAAGAGACAACCATAAAACTCCCAGAAGAAAATGTAGGAAAACCTTTTCAAGATCTTGAGGTAGGTGGTAGTTTCTTAAACCTTACACCCAAAGCACAAGTAAATAAAAGAATAGATAAACAGGACCTCCTTAAAATTAAACACTTTTGTACCTCAAAGGACTTTGTCAAAAGGGTGAAAATGCAGCCAACTCAATGGGAGAAAATATTTGGCAATCACATATCCGATAAGGGTTTAATATCCATGATATATAAAGAGAGCATATAAATCGACAATAAAAAGACAAACTACCCAACTGAAAAATGGGCAAAAGACTTGAAAAGACAACTGTCCAAAAAAGAAATACAAATCCTTAAGAAACAAATGAAAAATGTTCAACATCACTAGTGATTAGAGAAATGCAAATAAAAACTACAATATCATTTCACACCTATTAGACTGGCTATTAAAAAGTTGAAAAACTGTAAATTTGGAGAGGATGTGGAGAAGTAGGAATGCTTATTCACTGCTGGTGGGAATGTAGAATGGCACAGCCACTGTGGTGGATTCTTTGGCAGTTCCTAAGGAAGTTGAATATACACTTGTCATGGGACCTGGTAATACAATTACTAGGTACGTACCCAGAAGAACTGAGAGTGGAGACACAGACATCTGCACACCAATGTTCATAGTGACGTTATTCACAATTGCCAAATGTTGAAAACAACCCAGGTGTCCATCAACTGATGAATGGATAAACAATTTGTGGTTGTATACACAAGATAGAATATTATGCAGTGGTAAGAAGAAATGAAGTCATGAAGTATATGACAACATGGATGAACTTGGAGAACATTATGTTGAGTGAAGAAAGCCAGACACAAGGGGAAAAATACTGTATGATTCTGTTATGAACTAAATATATTGTGTAAACTCATGGAGTTAATAAGTAGAATATAGGTCACCAGAAAATAGAAGATGTATAGAGAATGGAAAGCTGAGGATTAATCTGTGCAGAGTTGTAAAAAGTTTGTATGTAAATCACTGGAGATGAATAGAAATGGTGATAGCATATAATGGTGTTTGCAAGTAGCAGAGCTATTCTATTGGTATGACAGTGGTTGAAAGGGAAAGTCTAAGATGATGTATATTACTAGAAGTAAAGCTAAAAACTGTAACATGGGACTGTATAAGAGTAAAACCTCATATAAAACATGAGTATGGGTGACAGTGCATATATAAGACTGTCTTTACAAAATATAAATGCAAATATACTAGCGAGAAGGAAAAAGCAGCTATGTACAGCAGGGGAAGCATAGGAAGATTGAAAGTTGAGGAGTTTTCTTTGCTTTTTTTGTTTATTACTATTATTGGAATAATGAAAGTGTTCTAAGAATGATTGAAGTGATAAATGCACAAATATGTGATTACACCAAATACTACTGATTGTATAATTTGACTGGATTTATGCTTTATTAATATGTATTAAAAATGATGCTTAAAATTTTAAAAAATAAAATAATGAAAATCAAAAATAAAATAAAATAGAAAAATAAAATAAATAAAATAAAATCATGGAAGGGCAGGGCGTGGTGGCCAAGCCTCTGTTTCATGTTTCAGGTCATTTAGGCAGAGGCAACCAAAGTGCACCCAAATGGGGCAGAGGGTGTGACATGTCCCCTGGAGCAAGGTGAAGAGCGAGTACATGAAGTGCTACCAGGAGCCACACTGGGACCCCTATGCACCCTTCTACCCTGAGCTGCTCCTCTACTGCCTGCTGGAGCAGGGCACAAGCCCTGGTTCTGGCAGGACTGGGGCCCTGGCCACACCTCAGAGGACTCATCGTACTCATCATCAGAGGGCGGCAGGGACTCCCTGTTCCCTGCACCCCTGGCCACTATGGCATTTCCCCCGCCACCCTCTCCACCCAGGCCCATGGTGAGGGAGGGCCAGGAAATTCTGGGGCAAGGTGTGAGAGCTGGAGTCCTCAGGGGACCAGGACTGGATTGCAGGCACAGTGAGGTCCCCAGCATTGTTAGTGAAAGCAGAAGAAAAACCTGAAAAACAAATGGAAATAAAAGAAGCTGATAAATTACCCAAGAGTTCTAACCCTGACAATATCTAAATGTCTTATTTCCGAGAGGAAAGCAGTTAAAAGTTCTCAAAGATCATCAATTAGCAGAAAAGAAAACAAGCATACGTTTCTCTATAGCTGGGAGGAAAACAGCTACAGGAAGCCAGATAACTCACACCTGTGCCTCTGCTTCTGTGCATGAGATTTCTGAGCCAGCATTATGAGCCAGGAGCAGAAGACAGGTGGAAAAGACGAAACTGGCTGCTCAAAGGCAATGTGCCCATTCTGTGAATGTGGAGAAAACCATAAAGATTCAATCTTCTTCCTCAGATAACCCATGGATGACAGAGTACATGAGATGCAACTCAGCAAGAGCTTAAAGAAACAGTTGCTTGGACATCCTCTTTTAAAAAGTACAAATGAAAGAAAGAAAGAAAACAAAACAAAACAAAACAACAGACATGAGTTTAAGAAACCAGCTGTCCCCAGTGTAACAGAGTTAGGCTCATTTATAGTTTCTCTACATGTGGCTTTTCTGCCCCATTTATTTGAACTCATAATTAGCACTATACTTGATAAATATACGTCCCAGAGTCTTAAATCTTTGGTCCATGTGCCAGTTTAGCCCTGAATTTCAACAGAATTGCAACACCTATTCTCCAGTTCACCCAGGATAACTAACAAGGAGATGATGATGGACAACGCAAATCCCAAGGAACAAAGAGTGTCTGCAACTGCAAGCAAGATAATTCCAACTATCTGCCCCATGGGATCTAAGCCCCCTCTCAGTTAGAAGCAGAGAAGGCATCACATCCCCAAATCCTCAAGATTGGGGAATGAACAGTGGACTAAAGTAATATTATTCTACTACAGACTTATTATTCTAGCAATGGAAGAACTCTTATCATTGATGTAAAGGCAGTGGCCACCAGAGGTTTTGAGGGATGGGAGAGGGAGGAATAGCAGTAATATGGGGGCATTTTTGGGACATTGGATTTGTTCTGCATGACACCACAGTGACGAATACAGTCCATTGTATATTTTGTCATAACTTACAAAATTGCATGGGACAAAGCGTAAACTATAATGTAAAGCATAGTCCATGGTTTGTAGTGATGCTTCAATATGGGTTCATCAATTGTAACAAAGGTACCACACTAATGAAGGATGTTGCTAATATGGGAAAGTGTGAGAAGAGAAGAGAGTGGGGCATATGGGAATCCCTTATATTTTTTTAATGTAGCATTTACATAATCAAAAGCTTCTTTAAAAATAAATAATTTAAAAATAGCAATGCTAAAAAACCCCAACCAATTATGCAAGGTTTTTCTTGGGGAATTTTCAAGTGACCGTTGAATAAATAGACATTTGATGCTATTTATGAAGATAATTCCCTAAATCTGAAATTTTTATAAAGGTTTTGTTTTAAAGCATCTTAATCTTTTAAGATACTGACACTAAAGGACTTTAAATGGCTATAGATACTTAGCACTCAGTCCCCCTTTCATAATTTTAGGTGGAACCCATTTTCACCTTGTTCTGATTAACTATTCAAAGTCCATAACAGAAAGGTCATTGCATCTTGCAACATAAGACTCATTTTCATTATGTGTACTTTTCTTAGTGAAAGAATATCAAGTAAAAATGAGTTTCAACAGTTGTACTGACTCCATGTATAATAAAAACAGAAATTTGGTAGATCCTGAAAAATTAAGCTTACTTCTATTTCAGATTAGCACCACTTCATGTGGTAAACCATGGTACTTAAAACTTATCTGAGCTGGGAAAGGGTGGTGTTTTCTCTTTAAATTATCATCCAGGTACTTATTATTTAATAGTTCAAATGCATTCCAATAAACAAAGCATCAGGGTAATATGGATTTAGGATAGAAGTGAAGTTTCTTTTGAGTCAAAGATGGACACATTATTATTTACTCTAAATATTGCAAGGGTTTTTAGAATACATAATGGTTTTCATCAAAGAATAAGATCTTCTCTAGTAGAGAATCTACTAGGAGGGTATTAAAATTCTTTACAAGAGATAAAAAAGGTAACTTGCTTATGCCAATTTAGCACCTCAAGTGGTATGAATGAAAATTTGGTGTCAGGCGAGAATGAGCATATCCTTGATATTTTTACAATGGGCCTTTAAAGTACTATATTCAATTCTTAGAACTATCATTTTATAACTGTACTGAGCTTTGAAAACTCATACTGAATTATAAGCATTTTTAATGAAAACTTTTGCTATATTTGCATAGTTTTGAGGTGAATTCTTTTACAGAGACCTTTCCTAACCAATGAGGTATATATTTGATAAGAAAATTTAACTCTACATTATGTCCAAAACAACCTTACCAGTAATTTTGGTAAACTTTGGTGTTACTATTATTAAAGTCTTTACACTTTTACACTTTGCAGGTACCTAAAGATCAAATTAATGTGGCAATGTGTGATGGTGTAGCTGACTGTGAAAACTGTTGCTTTAAAGCCACTTTTTGCATGTTCAATTTTAGCCATTGAGCTCAAGCTTTTCCCATAGCATCTGACAATCTTAGGAAAGATGGCCCTGATGGACTGCCTCAGAGAACTGACTTTTGCTCAGGCTTTGAACAAAAAGTCTTTCTCTAGTTTGGAAAGCATACTCATACTTAATGTGCTTACTACTGAAAACTCCAGTTATTGGGAAGACCTAGAAGACAATCACTGACCATTTCCCCCCTTCTTTTTAAGTAGAGGACAAAAGTACAAGACTTTCAAAGTACTTTGGAGGTGCATGGACAGTAAATGAGGCAATATGAATTAATTGTGAGTCTCACTCCAATGTCTAAGTCTTTAGTTGGGTGGGGTTTCTATTATCTCCTTTTTTTAGGGGTGTCTATTACATTTTGAATCTATAAATTGTTTTATGTTGTAACAATTCTATAGACCTACTTTCTTCTTCTCAACATACAAACTGATATGATTATAATCATGTTATTAATTTTTCAGACAAACTGAAAGATAGTTTAAAATGATTGTTCATGTTTAAAAAGTCTGAAACTATTTGAGAATCCAGTGATATTTAAAATATAGAACAAAATAGTTATATAAGATCTTCTTTTTAAAATGTTGGTTCTAAGTTCTTAAATAAAACAATTTCCATAAAAAATAAAATAGTGCAGGCCATTAGATTTAGATGACTACCTTTGGCCTATTCCTGACCTACAAAACTCTGATGGAAATGGGAGGGTCAGCTTTTCTGTTAATTCCTATGATAGTAGGAGGTGGAGCTTTGGAACCAGTGCTGGGATTGGTATGAGGCAAGTGAGGCAGAGTTTAGCAAGTATAAGGGGAGGAAATCAAGAGCCCCATGAAGAATGCCTTTGATGGGACCATTTGTAGACTGGACCAGTGAAGACAAAGCCAGTGTGCTGGAAATATACCAGTAGTAACTTCACAAACAAGTAGAGAGAAAAAGGGATGAAAAACAATGGTATACAATATCCAAGAACTGTGGGAAAATTACAAAAGGTGTGACATAAGTGAAGTAGAAATAATTGAAGGAAAAGAAAGAGATAAGCAGAGGAAATATATGATGTAGTAATCCCTGAGTATTGTAAAAAATTAATGCCAGACACCATTGAAAAATCCAGGATGCTCAGAGAAACTTAGGCAAGATGTTGTAATTCAACGTGGAGGTAGACAGTGCCGGGAACGATCCAAAGAAAGATTGGGATCAGGGGACCTCACTCCATGAGGAATGCAGGCAAGTTTATTTAGATTGAAGCTACTTTTTATACTACAAAGCTGAAAACAAAAGTAGGGAGTTCTTCACTAGGTTCTCAGCTTGGTGCATGAGAACGCTACCTGTTTGTGAGTTCCCAGACAAACTTTCCTGGGAACT
>JAQZBX010049214.1:0-19987 GCA_029593785.1 Cabassous unicinctus | reverse complement strand
CCCCCCCATTGTTTTGCACTCGCTGTCTGCTCGTCTTCATTTTTTTTTTTTTTTTTCTTTTTAGGAGGCACTGGGAACTGAACCCGGGACTTCCCATGTGGTAGGCGAGTGCCTAAGGGCTTGAGCCACGTCTCCCTCCTGCACTTTCTCTTATTATTGATTATTAAATTGTCCCACCTTTGGCCAGTGACAACCCCTTCAGGTGGACCATGAGTTGGGACAGACCTGGGCTAACCAGGATGGTTACACACCCTAGACTGATGCATAGTAGTTACTCTAGGAAATGGGCATGCTGCTTCTCAGGCAGTTAAGCTTGGGGGATTGAGTTGGTCTAGTCAGGAGTTGAGTTGGTTTTGGGTTTTGTTGCTGTTCTGAGTACCTTCAGTGTACAGCAGCTTTCAGATTCCTCTAATGATGCCTGTGCTTTGGGTGGGGCTGGAATATTTGAGAGATATTCACAATGTTTTTATGTAGCCCTCAGCTCTTAGCTGTACCTGTTCACCTATGCCACAGAGAGGTGTTGCTTTTTATGCTCGTCCCTTTATTACACTTTCACTCCTTCCCCAGTGTTAAACTGCTTTTGTTTTTAATAGATGGTAAGGGCTTGGGAGTTTCTCTTGTTTTGATCCAGCCTCAAGGTCTTTGGTAAGCTTAGTGTATCTGGACCTTGAGATCACAGCTTTTTTTCCTCTCCTCCTTATGGCAGACTTTGTTTTGTATCTGTGGAAGGTCTTTGGAGGGAGAGGACTTCCTGCCTTCTCCCACCACTAGAAGACCTTTAATGGTATTGTTACAGATCCTAGGCTCTGGAATTTCTCCTGCCCTTTTTCTAGAGTGAAATAATTTTTTTCCTTTGTTCTTCCTCTAACCACAGTTGTTAGTTACTTGGGCCTTGGGGTGACAGGGTTTGCTGCCTAGTCCCCCAGAGACATTGATAGGACCCATCTCCTGAAGGACACGAGTTGGTGCGGCCACAGGACCAAGAACACACCTGGCATTTAGTCAGGCATAAGCTTTATTGGGACTGACGGACAGAAGAGGCTCTCTGATGGTGGCGGTTTAGAGAATGAAGATAGTGCTCCGCAAAAGAGGGAAAATGAGGGGTGACATAAGATGTATCAGAACAAGGACATTCCATAGGGTATGAGAACAGAGTTCCTGCTAAGGTCACAGGAAGCGTACACAGGGGGCCTGGATGTTTTCACTACTCTCATAGGGAGGATGTTTACCAAGGATGTTTACTGCTTTGGGAAGATAATAGTTTATGATACCGTCTATTGATTCTTTCCCCTCTGGGAGAGTTGTTAACCACTAACTTATGTCTAGGTCACGCAGGCGGCTTTGTGCTGAGGACTTGGACGTGGGGGGGAGGGGGCCCTGGGTCCTTACAGACTTAAGGCTTTTGACAGAATGGTCTGGGAAAGGGGTAGAATTTCATTTTTCCCTCAACAGTGCCTGATCCTCTCCCTCATCCCTGCACCTCTAAAGGAGGTTCTTTCCAGTCACCATATACAATCTTTCCCATGAGCTCCTTGTGAAAATTTGAAAGGAGCCAGTGAGTTAACTGTGAAGTCTTCATCTGCTGTGGTTCTCAGTGGTTTTATTCTGTCACACTAGCCCACAGTCAGCCTTGAGATTTGTTAAATTTTAGCTTTTCTCTTAGCTGCTTGTGTGGGAACTTTGTCTTCCTCCTATGTTGTGCCATTGGTGGATTGTCTGTATGTCTTGCTGCTCTTTGGGGGTACAGGGTGAATGTGTCTCTGTTAGGATTTCAGACTACTTGGTTGCCCCATGACCTCAGATCTTTGATAGTTTGAAGAAGTGTTGTGATTTTGTATTATAAATGGCCTCCTCTTGTTAGTTTTGGAGGAATGCTTTTTCCAGCTTTCTACTCCAGAATCCTTTTGATGTTAGTCTGTCAAAGGGGTGCTGATGCAAAATATCAGAAATTGGTTGGCTTTTATAAAGGGTATTTATTTGGGGTAGAAGCTTACAGCTACTAGGCCATAAAGCGTAAGTTACTTCCCTCACCAAAGTCTATTGCCATGTGTTGGGGCAAGATGGCTGCCGACGTCTGCCAAGAGTGCAGACTTCTTGGGTTCCTCTCTTCCTGGGGCTCTGTTTCTCCCTAGGCTCAGCTGTTGTGCTCTCTCCACAAGGCCAGCTGTAGACTTATCAGGCAAACAGTTCTGTCTCTCTCCCCGGTGCTTCTCTTATGTCTAAGGAGCCATCTCTATTCCTCTGTGTTCTTCTCCTGTGTGTTCACTTCCCGGGCTCCAGCTCAAAACTCCCAACTCTGTCCTTTGCCATGTCTTTTTTCTGTGAGTCCCCACCCCAACCTCCTGACATGGCCCAATCAAAGTCCTAATCATAATTTAATCAATTAAAAGTGATACCTCTAACAGACCAGTTTACAAACATAATCCAATAACTATTTTTGGAGTTCATAAACAATGCCAAACTGCTACAACTTAATACATTGTTTCTTTTGTTAAAAAACTACATCAAAGTATTATTCTTTTTGTTGTTGTTCTTTATAAAGTGAAAACTTTTCAGTCTATTAGTTTGTCTCTGAGTATAGCTTTATCCATTCATTTGACATTTTGTTTAGATGTGTTTTTGTTGTTTGGGGCATTTTCTTAAAAATCCTCAGTTAGGGGAAGTGGATGTAGCTCAAGCAGTTGGGCACCCATCTAACACGTGGGAGGTCCCGGGTCCGGTTCCTGGTGCATCCTAAAGAAGACAAGCAAGACAGTGAGCTGATGCGATGGGCCGGCACGGTGAGCTGATGCAGCAAGATGATGCAACGAAGAGACACAAGGAGGAAACACAATGAGAGACACAACAAGCAGGAAGCGGAGGTGGCTCAAGCCAATGGATGCTTCCCTCCCACATGGGAGGTCCCAGGTTTGGTTCCTGGTGCCTCCTAAAAAGATGAGCACTCAACAAATGGACAGAGAGAGCAGACAGCGAGTGAAAACAGTGGAGGTGGTGGGGAGGGGGATAAATAAAATTAATCTTAAAAAAAAAAAAACCTCAGTTAGTTTAAACTTTTTCTTCTTGATCCAATAGCTATTTAGTGAGAGTGTCAAAAATACCAAATAATTAAAAAAAAAAAAAAAGATTTATTTATTTCTCCCCACCCCCTTTGTTGTTTGCACTCGCTGTGTCTGTTCGTCTTCCTTGTTTCTTTAGAAGGCACCGGTAGGGAAGCGGGTGTGGCTCAGTGGATAGAGCCCCCGTTTACCATATGGGAGGCCCGGGTTCGCGTCCCGAGGCCTCCTTGTGAGGGCACGCCGGCCTGAGCGGTGCGGTGGGCTGATGCAGCAACCTCACGGCAGGAAGCAGGTGTGGCACAATGGATAGAGCACCCGTTTACCATATGAGAGGCCACGGGTTCTCTTCCCGGCGCCTCCTTGTGAAGGCAGGCCAGCTCGCACGGCGCCGTGGGCTGATGCGGCAAGACCTCACAACAACGGGGAGATAAGCAGACACAGAGAAGACATGCAGCGAATGGACACAGCAGCACAAGCAGCAAGGGGGGGATAAATAAATAAAATAAATAAATCTTTAAAAAAAAAAAAGAAGAAGGCACCGGAAGTTGAACCCGGAACCTCTGATATGGGAGGGAGTTGCCTAATCAGTTGAGCCACCTCTGTTCCCTGTATTGTTGTGTCTCTCATTATATTTTTCTTCTTGTGTCTCTTGTTGGCATCATCTTGTTGCATCAGCTTGCTGTGCCTGCCTAGTGCGTCAGCTCGCTGTCTCCTTTAGGAGGCACCGGGCACCGAACCTGGGACCTCCCATGTAGTAGACGGGAGCTCAATTGCTTGAGCCATGTCCGCTTCCCTGTGATTACTGTATTCCTGTATTATGGCCCCAGCTATGTAATTTTATAGGTGTTGTTTTATGTGATTTTTTTTTTTTTTAAAGATATTTATTCTCCTCCCACCCCCCCACCCCCCTATTGTTTTGCACTCACTGTCTGTGAGCCACTTCCCTGTGATTACTTTTTAAATTAGTAAAGAGGTCCTCTTGGCCATGCCTGACTGGAATCATTATGTTGCAGTAAAAGGGCTGTTGGTAATGAGAGACACTGGTGGCCTGTCCTTCTGGGCCAAAATTTTTGCCCTCGACTAGGAGTCTGGCTGGGCAGGGGGTGGTGGCAGGGACAGAGACTCCTCACTCTCTTGGCTGTACCCATCCAGAGTTAAGACTGCCATCACATGGAGATGAGGGGACTGGGAGATGGGAGCAAGTTGTGGCTCAAATGCTACATGCTCTCACTGGTTTGTTGTTGTTTATTTATTTATTTATTTATTTATTTTGAAGTCTTCCCCGCCCCCACCCATGAGATGGCTCCTTTGTCTGTTTTGCTTGTTGTTTTTGCTGCTTGTTTTTTCTCTAGGAAGCATTAGGAACCAAACCTGGGACCTCCCATGTGGGAGGCAGATATTCAACTGCTTGAGCCATATCTGCTCCCTGCTTGTTTTTTGTTTCTGCTTGTTGTTTTCTTTTCTCTTGTTGTGTGCTCATTGTTTATGCTTGATGTCTGCTCGTTGTCTGCTTGTTGTTTGTCTTCTTTAGGAGGCACCAGGAACCAAACTCAGTACCTCTTGTGTGGGAGGCGGGCACTCAACTGCTTGAGCCACATCCGCTCCCTGCTTTCACTGTTTTTAAAACTGAAATTTAGTAGGTTTTTGTGAGTAAATTTTTCTCCATTGGCTGTATGCTCTTGTGACAATTTCCAGAGTCTTTAGGGATTGTTTTTCACTTGTTAAATGTCTTAATATCTTTAAAAAAAAAAAGTCTTAATATCTGATTGGCTTTGCATACTTACTGAAATTTTCTGTATAAAGGATTGTCCATTAGCCTATATCTCTCAGGTATTTCTGACCCACTTCCTCCCAGCCCCAGCGTGTCAGGGTTGTGGGGCTGAATGACAGACTTGGAGCAGTTTCCTGTAGACAGTTGGTATGGTCTGCTTTGCTCACTCACAGAGGGCTGTCCTAGATGCATAAGCATGACTTCCTGTGTCAGAATCCCTTGAGCAGACAGATCTCTCTTTCACACCCTCCTTAGAGGAATCAGCTGCATCTTGGGGAGGAGGTTTGAGGAAAGAGGTACGATAGATGGAATCCTGCTCCTGGCATAAGTGTCTATGAAGATTGTCTCTAACTTGCAGGGTTTTTGAGTTTAAGGCCAGCGACTTTATGAATTGTTACTTAGGACTATTACCTGTGTGTTCCTTGTTTGTTCATGTTTGTATTGTTTGCAAAAATTAGATTACTGACAGAAAAAAGGAATTCATTTTTTGAACCAAAGTAGGTAAGATCATGAGCTGAATTGAGTTCTGAAAGTGATTATAAATTCAGATTCATAATAAGCCCTTGTATGGTTTTTGTTTAGTTTTTGTTTTATTTCTCTACCCTAAGACTTGCTACATTTGCGATGAACAAGGAAGGGAAAGCAAAGCAGCCACTGGTGCTTGCATGACATGTAACAAGCATGGATGTCGACAGGCTTTCCATGTGACATGGTAAGTGTGCTTCCAACATTCTACAGAAGTGCGGTTGAAAAATACCTGGGTAACAGTGTGAATTGAAGACATAAGTACCCAAATATTACTTACAGTAGTTTTTTTGGGGGTGGTCATGCAAGTAAAGAGTTTACTAAGAAACAAGAGAAAGTACACGCCCAAGACATGGGTGTGGGTGTGCTTTAGGCAGCTCCAGACAAGAGATGTGCCTTACATACAATAAATTTATTGGGCTATTGTTTATGTTCAGATTTACTTTTTGTAATAAAAATGATTCTAATAAGTCACCAAAGTGAATTTGCAATCTGTGGGCCCTGGTTCAAATCCCTTATTCTCTGTAAGCTTTAGTTTCATCTGTGTCAGATCTTGATGTTGCTTACCTGTCTTTTGATTTGTTATTACTATTAAATGAGTGGATGTAGGTGAACAGCACACTCTGTCGTGGGAGTCAGCATTCAGCTGATTAGTAGCGCTAGTTTACCTTCTGTGTCTCTAGGAGAAAAGCAATCATGACTCTGAGTATCATAGTGGCTGCTTCTCAAACACTTATTTAGAAATTTTTTCAGCATACAATTTCAAAGGCAAAAAATATTAAACAACAAAATAGTCTATATAATAGATAACAGTTCAAAAATAAAAGTTTGGGAACAATCCATGCAGTTACGAATTTTAAGAATCAGGCTATAACTAGCTGCTAATCCAGGCGCATGCTTATTTCCTGAGCTTTTCGTGTTTGGCTTTGTAAAGTACATTTTAGACTATTTATGAGGAATGGAAAAATTTTTGATTTTCAATAAATTCTTAATACTGTATTTAATTTTCCAAAGATGAAAGTCCTTTTTTTGGGTATGAAGATATGTGCTATTAGTATTTCTGAAATGTTAAAAATGAAAGGTCAAGTTGACAAGATGATGAGTATAAACCCTTTGTGTGCTTTTTTAAAAATATGAAAATCATAACTTTAGGTTTTAATTCTGTTTCTTCCATTGTTTTTCACTGAAAGCACAACTTATTTTGTCTTGCCTGCTGTGCCATGACATGAAGTTGCAAATTTAGTCCTGAATGAATTTATTTTTCCTCTAAACAGTGTGTAATCTTCATTCACGGGGTAAATATCATCATGTCATTTCAGCCCTGTAGAGACAATAGGCATGGCCTTTCTAGGTCCACCTGTGATACAGATTGAAAAAATAAAATCCAGCGTTCATTATGGGGAAAAAAGAATTGATCTTAAAGAAACCTTAATGTCTATTTGGTGATTTAAAATATGCATAATTAGTCATCTTGAGAGAGATGAATGAGAGTTCATTTTAGGAGGTACTGGGCATTGAACCTGAGAACCCATACATGGGGAGCAGGCGCTCAACCACTCAGCTACACCGGCTCCCGAAGAGTTCATTTGAAGCCATAAATATAAGATAGTGTTAGAAAGATATCAGTTGCAGGGTGGGGTGAAATGTACGTAGTCACAGCTAGAACAAAGCTCTTCTTTTTTCCTTCTTTTTGTTTTAGGAATAAATTTTATTACAAATCTTAAGTTTGGAAGTGAATTTTATTTGTTTATATATATAGTATGGTTTGAATTTTTATTGGTACACTCGGCTTTTATTTTCAGTGCTCAGTTTGCTGGACTTCTTTGTGAAGAAGAAGGGAATGGTGCCGATAACGTCCAATACTGTGGCTACTGTAAATACCATTTTAGTAAGCTGGTAAGGCCTTGTCTTGAATTTGATATGAAAATGATGATAATTAGTTTGACTATAGAATGATCTGTTTCATAAAAAAGGCAAAATTACAAATCCTTTTTCCCTTGATTTTTGCTTGAAATTAAGTTTGCTAAGCATGGTCTTTATTAATTATTAATTATGATCTATAAGATTTTAATTTGCTTGAATTCATTTGTAAGGGTGACTTCTAAAATACTCTAATTTATAATATATATTTAATAGTAGTAAATGTTATATGCTGGTATACTTTAATGGATAAAATAGATTTGTAAAGAACTCTTAAGAGTGTGACATTAACTTTCAGTTAATTTGACTTTTGATATCTGATTATACATTTTGTGATTCTCTTGTCACTTGTTTCTCATCTTAACTTTCTGCTTCATTCCTATTATCTATTTTATTTTTCACTTACGTTTTCATGTTTACTTACTAGGAAACAGCAAAATTGAAATAGGGCTGTTTTGTGTTTAAAGACCTTGTAAAAAACATATTTAAAAAAAATCAACTTTGGGGGATTTCTTTTGGTTTGATCGGTTTTGGCTGTCACACACGAATGTGGATTATTGCGGTAGTAGCTTTGATCTGTGTCCATATTCCTTTGAACAATCAATATTTCTTTAATATCCTAAGTGTCTCTCAGTGTAAATGATAAGGATTTGTTCAAAAAGGTTTAAGGCTTCTTTGTTTTTCTTGAGAGTTTTATTTTTTAAAAATTATTACCTTTGCCTTGTGAATAGAATTATTTCTTTTCTTTTTTTATCTTTAAGAATAAATAATAAATATCCTTAGGGACCTCCAACATTCTAGTACATGTGTATGAAATACTTTGGAGTGTGTATATACAATTTGATCCTGAAGGCTTTTTATATATTTTAATGACTGCCAAAGACTATTGAAGTGTTTTAAAATAAGTTTTGAGGTTTTAAAATTGAGATTTTGCTTCCTGGATGTTAAAAGCATACTGGAATCTTTATTTTCTAAATGGGAGGTGACATAGATAAAATATAGAAACAATGAAATGGAATTTGAAGTTTGTACAGATTACTAGACATTGACATGCTCTTTTCCCATTTGCTGATTTTGGGGACAAAGTCTGTTTAATAATTTAATAAGATCGTATAAGCACTACACATGCATGGAAATTTGAATGTATTATTGTTTTTTGTCTAGTTTAAACAAATTAGTTATGGTACCTCCAACTTTTATGCACTCCAAGTAACTCTCATCTTCATACTTTATCAGGCAACAATGTAGTGATTTTAAACACAAATATGTGTAAGGCTTTTTAGTAATGCTTTGTAAAATGTACAGGTCTAATACTGACATTTCCTTTAATTTTTTCCTTAATGAAGTTCAGAGAGACCAGTTTTTAGAAAACTGTATGCCATAATACTGAAAATATGAGATTGAAAGACTTCTTGCTTTTCCTAGTGGCATGGCATGAAGTAACTCTTCCAATATTTGCTTTTCTATACTTCTAATCTTGGCATCCTTCTTTAAGATGGCATTCTCTCTTTTGGTTGAAACTTATTTTTAAAGTGGATATTGAAACCATGTTGTCGTTTATCTGAAAATAGAAAGTCCATTTTCACACATTTTAATAAATGTACAAAAATATGGCATTAATGTTAAATGTAGGGTTAGATTTTCTTTTATAATGCATTGGATAATATATGAATGGTGTCTAAACTAGATTGATATAGTTTGAAATAGTGGGACTTTTTTTTTTCCCTTAGTAGACATTTTAAAATACTTCACATTTAATTGGTTTAAACCTAACATAAAGATTCTTTTAAAAAATTTTATATACATATACATATATGTATATATATTTTCTTTTTTAGAAAAAGAGCAAACGGGGATCTAATAGGTCATATGATCAAAGTTTAAGTGATTCTTCCTCTCACTCTCAGGATAAACATCATGAGAAAGAGAAAAAAGTAAGTGGATTTGTTGTTGCTAAATATGTAGCACATCTACTTAATACATTTTTTTGTCTTTTTTAGTTGAAATTTAGTTCTTAATAGCTGAATGGAGACATTGAAATATAGAAAATTTTTTACAATAAAGGATATTAAGTCAAGGAATAGGTGAAAAATAATGCCATATTTGTGAATATGGTTCTCTCCATTTCATCTGAAAATCTGAAATACAGCTTGATTGAAAGCATGTTGCCACTGTGCTCATCTTTGACAAACCTTTAGTGAGAATATTTTGTTGATATATGTTGTTAACTGAGTGTCCTTCACATGTAAGTAAATGGCTCATCAGCTTTTTTCTTCTGTAATACAATAATTTTGAAGTTCTGTTTCTTCTAGCCTGTTTTTATCAGTGTTGCTAATAATGGTTTATTATTTTTTCTTATGGCCAAATGTTACACCATTTGTTTGAGAATATTTTGACTTTTATTAAAAACACTAAAAGCTTGCCTAAATACTAATCTCTTCTTCTGACTAACCTGTTTTCTGTTTACATTTTTATTTACTCTTCAGGGATATAGTTAACTTTTAATAAGCTAAAATTAAGTACTATCAAATCTCTCATAATTAGTACGTCATTCTTGAAGAATATATTTCCAGTATAGGAAAAGGATGCTGCTATGATTTGTTTTTAAAGAATCGAAGATATACAGGACATCTTGGAATAGAATGAAATGTTATTCTTAAACCAGTTAGAAAACATAAACTAGTTTTGAAAATATTTCTGTGTATCTTGTTTAAACACTAGAATATGTAACATTTTTCACTTTTGTGAATACTTGGGATTTGGGAAGGTGATTGAAAAGCTAATATACAGTTATTTTAAAACACACTCAATTTGGATTTATATTTGTGCCTTTTTTTTCCAAGGTAAATCTTGAGATTAAATATTCTGATTATGGGTGAAATATTGATTGTAACTTCATGTTTAACTTTAGGACACCTTTTTGGGTTTCTGTTTTTCTGTTTTTAGATTTCAGGTAGCAACTATGATATTCATCTTGATTTCTTTATCAAGGTGGTTCTGTGATTAAGTGATAATGGTAGGATTCTATCTTGCAGTCTATTGTTATTTGGATTGCTAATAGAAAAATGGAAGAGTGTTTTTTTTAAACTTTCAATTTTGAAATAATTTCAAACTTAGAGGAGAATTGCAAAAGTAAGACAAACCCCATATAGAGAACTCCAACATTACCCCCATACCCAGATCCACCATAATTAATACTTTGCCACTTTTGCCGTTCCTTCTTTCCTTCCTTCCTTCCTCCCTTCCTCCCTCCTTCCCTCCTTCCCTCCCATCATCTGTCTTCTGAACATTTGCAAATAGGTTGCACACATACTCCTTGAAAACATAATACTTACATGAACATTTCCTGTGAACCTAGATATTCACTTATATAGTCATCTTACATACAGTTATCAAGTTCAAGGACTTTAACATATAAAAGCTCAGTTATTTTAATTTGTGGTTGTAGCAAGAAGGAGTTTTTGTTGAAGCTTTTTAAACCAAGACCTAGAGATTCTTAGGTAGGGCTCATTATAAGTTGTGCAGAGAGAAGTCTTACCGTTGATGGTCTTTTCTTCTTCCATTTCTTGAAATTTATCTTGTTTTAAGAGATGTTTACTGGATGATGATATTTTTATTTTTAATATTTTTCCTGTCATGATATTCTAAGGTCAATTGTGAAATGTAGTACAGTGTTGCATAGGTATAGTACTGATGGCTGCATTTACTTGTTCATAATGTGTGTTTTTTGCTGTAGGAATGAATTTGATTCTGCATTTTATGATTTTTTTGCGGGGGTGGTGATTGTTGGATATGAGATTTAAAAACATTGGATTTAGTCATTTAGTCAGACTTGTTTAGCTTTAAAATTTTAGAATTTGGTATTTTCATTAGTAGGTAAATGCTATTTGGATTTTCCTTTAGCTTATATTGATAAATTAGGTCTGATAATCTGTAAAAGATGTGAGGTAAAATAACAAATTTATTAGTACAATTTTTGTTAGATTTGTTTGCTTGCCTTGGGAATATTTGGGAAGGGACTTTTATTATGGTATGATATTAAGTGATTTGGTAGAGATTAAAAGGTGGGGTGGTACAGACCCTCCTCCCCCCACACTCTCATGATTTGAACACCCAGTAGGATTGTCTTAATATAAATATGCTTAGTGTGTGTATAAAATGTTTCATTGAAAGGTCACACTCATCCATTCAAGTTTTCGTATGTTAAAATACTATACATTATGAGCTATATTTTGGTGATTTTGTTCATAAGAGAGAGTTTGACCCATTCTCCTTCCAGATTCTATTTGCCTCCATCCTAGTGCATATTTTTTTAAATATATATTTAAAAATAATCATGTTTTAAATTATAAATAATGGTGATAAAGAATATTTAATACTATATACTGTGCTATCCAAATTATTTAAAAAGAAATAATTTATGAGATATATTTTAATACAATTAAAAAATATATAGCTTTTGCTTTTCAAAGAATTTCTGCGTTGCTCAAGATACATTTAACACTGGTTAGGTATTAACTATGAAATGCAAGAAATAAAAGAAGAAAAGTTAATGCCAAGATATGACTTTGAATTAGGGAATGTTTCTACAGAAATTAAAAAAATTGAAATGAATTAAATCTATGTGAACTATTAACTTTTTGATTGAGAGTTTAACTCAATCACAGTACAGCTTGTATTTGTAAATTCTTGTTTATGAAGGATATGTTTTAAGATTATTAACGTTAATTTTCATTCAAAAGTAGCATTTTATTTTCCTTAGGTAACAGTAATGTATAGAACTAACAGTTGATTTGACTGCAGTCAAAACCACTGGGAATGTGCTTAGTGTGTTCTCTAATAAGGACATCATCTCTGCTTTCAACTCTTTTCATACCTGTTAGAAAGTTTAGAAAGGACCAGCCTCCTTTTATACCCCACTCCAATTTGAAGGCTTTTAGAAAAACCTTAAGAGTTGTGAAGTTGTCTTTTCATGGAGAGTTTAAGTGATTTATCCAAGGTCAATAGCTCATTGTAACTGATGTTGGTTAGGTGAAAAGGGAGCTATATTGACTTTTGGTCTAGTGTCCATTTATTTGTAGAAACACTGCCCCACATAAGGTGGGGGTAGGGGTAGGGAGAGGCAGAGTAGACTTGGCAACCTGTGGTTGTTTTGGGGGGCTTCCAGCTTCAGAAAAGATTATTTCTCAAAGTTCCTAAATTGTTGGTTATTATTTGGAAATCAGTAGATATTTATTCCATTGAGATCATCTTATACCAGTTCATTTGCTCCTCTGACCCAGCTATTTCCCAGTCAGTGTTAATTCTCATTCAGTGTTAATTTGTAATGTACCACAAATACACTACTTGCAAAAAGCTTTATAGTCAAGGTACCATTATATGTCTTGTATGGGGCTTATCATTGTGTATTATATGGAAATGCACTTAGTTCTCCTTTCTGATGCCTACAAGCCCTCTGTCCTACTACAGGGAGTGGGGTCCCCTCCTCTTACTTGCCCTTGATTCCAGGCTGTTAACAGCTGGCACTGCTATAAGGAGCTATTGCCTATATCAGGCTGTTAGAGTGGGCTGAGACTTGTGGAGGCAGCCTTTTTGGTTAGTGTTTTATGAACCCCTGGAGTCGACTGGACTTCCCTTTTGTTCAGGGCTTGCCATCTCTTTAAACAGAATTGTATTCCATTCCTCTAATGTCCCACAGAGGAGTAAAACTCCCGTTCAAAAAGCTGTCATAACTTCTTTTAAAAGTTTTTGGCCTCGAGAGTCACCTGGCACCCCCGTCCCATTTTAGTATACTTTCCTCTTGGAAATCTTGCACTCAAGTTGAAGCCGAAAAACAAGATTTAACAGAGAACAGTTTTTCAGGAATAGCAGTTTAGAATGGCAGAGTGTGGGCTGGCGCCGAAGAATGGTGTGCAGTCAAGACCAGACTAGTTCCTTAGACCTCTCTGTGGCCAGTGGGCAGCTGGAAGGACTAACATTTTTTTAAACTTCTGATTTTGTAATAATTTCAGACTTTAAGAAAAGTTGCAAAGGTACTATAAATAATTCCTCTACACCATTCACACAGATTCCCCAAGTGTTAACATTTTACCACGTTTGATTTATCATGTTGCCTCTTTTTCTCTTCTTTCTTTCTCTGTCTCTGACATTTTTCTTGAACCATCTAAGTCAATTGCAAACATAGTGCTCCTTTAGCCTAAACACTAAATATGTAGTTTTAATAATAAGTGCAATTTTCTACATGATTGCAGTGCAGTGATCAAAATCAGTAAATTAAGATTGTTAACTATTATCTAAACTACTGATCCCATTCAAATTTTGCGCACTATGTCCTCCATACCAAAAGACAGGTTTCTTCCCCCTGGTCCAGGATCTAATCCAGTATTGCACATTGCATTTAGTTATCTTTCTTCAGTCTTATCTGTCTGCAATCATACCTTATTCTTTTTTGTCCTTCTTGATCTTGACCTCTCTGAAGCCCTGTTGTTCAGCGGGTTCTCCAAGGCACTGCTTTAGAGCTTTCTGTGGTCTTAACAATGAATTTTACAGTCACATTCTTGTTTTAATCTTCATGCAACATTTGTCTGACTGTGGCCTGGATTTCTTTTTTGTCTGGGAGCCATTTCTTAATTTTTGCATCATTTGCTGTCTGCAGAGACTGGGAATTTTCAAAACCAGCAGCTCTTGGTTCCTTTTTATCAATATAGTACTTTCTTTAGTTTATTTCTATACTCATGTTTTCTGCCATAAACAGCAAGAAGAAATCAGACTGCAACTTCAGCATGTTATCTGGAAATCTCTTCAGTTAAATCATACAGTTCATTAGATACATTTTCTCTTTTTCATGTTGCAACAATATTGCTAAATTTTCAGTCACTATATAACAAGGACTCTATTTCCTCCAATTTCCAGTTATATTTCAATTCTAATTACATTTTCCTCACTTTCCTTTAAGCTCTCAATAGCAGCCTTCTCAAAGGCCCTAAGGGTTCTAGTCACAGTCTCTTGAGTGCTCTTTAGGCTTTCACTAATAATCTCCTGAGAGTCTGTCCAGGCTCTGCCCACGACCTGATGCCACACCACTCCTACAGTTTTAAGCTTTTTGTTATAATTACACCCCACCCCTGGTAACGAAATCTGTATTAGTTACCTATTGCAGCATAACAGATTACTCAGAAACATCTGGCTTAAGATGTCAATAAACATTGATTGCCTTTTATAGTTTCTGTGGGTCAGTAATTTGGACTTAGTTGGGTATTTCTGGCTCAGTCTCTCATCAGATTGCAGTCAAGGTGTTGGTTGTGGCTGCCATCATTTGAACGATTGACAAAGGCCTGAGGATCTGCTTCCAGGATGGCCCATTCACATGGCTGTCAAGTTGGTGCTGGCAGAATCCTCAGGTTCTTGTTGCCTGGACCTTTCCGTAGGGCTGCATGAGGGCCCTTAATACCTTAGCTCTCTCAGAGTGAGTGGCCTAGCCACGGAAGTCACACACAGTCACTTTTGCAGTGTTGTGTTGCCATATGGGTCAGCCTTCTTCATTGTCAGTGGGGACTCCATAGGGGCACCTTGGACCTTAGCTACCACACCCTCGGAATTGGGCAAGTATCCTGTTTCTTATCAATTTTTCACCCACTAGCCCATTGATGATTCTAGCCTGAAATAGTAGAGGTTGACAAATGGTGATTTTCTAATTCTATCATTCCTTCTACAGCTATTAGTTGGCATCCTACTGTAAGTAAGAACTTCCTTCCCCTCCCTCCCTCATTTCTTCAGTAGTCGGGAAGACTCTACAGAGGAAATTAAGACGTAGCTGTAGATGTAGGAGGAAAGTTGGACAAGATTGGTGTTTGGAAGCCAGGGAAAATGACCGTTTCAAGAAGGAGGGGCAGTGCTCACCAGTGTTAGGTACATCTGAAAGGTCAAGTCATGTGAGGATAAATATATGTCCTTTGGATTTTGTCTTAAGGAAGTTGTTGATGGCCTTTGGGACAAGGAGTTTTCAGGTAGTGTTGGGGGCAGAAGCTAATTGAATTTGGTAGGTGAATAAATGGGTTGATATAATAGTGGAAGTGACTAGTGAGGGTGCATAACTCTTTAAGAATCTGTTATAAAGAAAAGGAAAGAAATAGGGCCATAGCTGGAGGAAGTGTGAGATTCAGGTTCAGTAGTGGACAAGAGAACAAATACTGTCCTCCTCTGTTTAGTGTGGAAGGAAGAAAAGAAGCATGTAGGTGAAGAATGGGGGTCACCTGGATAATAGAGCAGAGAAAGTAGGTTTGGGCAGAATCCAATGGGAGATATTTCTAGGCAGATTGAGTGTCAGGATGAGGAGGCAAGGCAGGTAAGTTGTTTTCTAAAGGGCTTAAAGTAATGGATCGCGAGATCTAGGCTGGGTAAAAGATGTAGTGAAACTAGGGAAGGGGGCGTCTGATATGGAAGGAATATAGGAGCAAGGGTCTGGGGTGAGGCCCAAGCACAAGTGCAGCAGAGGGAGGAGTGTGAATGGGCTACCACATTGTGGAGAAAGAGGGTATCTTGACAGCATCCAGGTGTTGGGAGACAACTTCTCCTGAGTCTCTCATGTTTGTGCACATCTGGTAAGCAGAGGCCCTGGCTGCTGCTGCCTTCTTTCCAGACTATCTTTCCTGTAGCAAACAGCCTTAGACAGTGGATACATTGTCCTTCAGAGCAGAGGGGCTTGCTTATAGCTTTGGAGGATATAGAGGTGATAGCTCTTTCTGGAGTTATTGGCAGGCATGCTTACTGTCCAGAATTGGGTTCCCTAAGCTCAAGATTCCTCCCCTATAATGCAAGCCACTGTGAGTACAAATGCCATCTGGCTATCTTCAGGGTCACCCTGTTAGAATTGGGGCTCCAGGAACTGGCACAAATGCTGATGCTCTAGCTACTGCTATTGCAGGGAGTAATAAAATGTACTTTGTGCCCAGCCCAGGAGTCATGTCCACTTTCAGCATCCATGAAACTGTGGTGATCTAACTTGTTAGTTTATGAGTAGGGTAAAATAGCAGATGCTTTATAGTTTTTGATACCAAGGTGTGGTCATAGGTACATTAAAGGAAAGCTGAAGTGTAAGCTTTGGAGGTGAGAATGTTTAGGAACTGTGAGGGGTATCTTCCTAGGATTGGCCGGATCTGGGTCACACATCCCCCCTTGTGGCCTGGGGTGTTGGGATATTGTAGTTGAAGGTCTTATCAAGTTACCTAAAGAAAAAAGGCAAAAAAACAAGAGAAAAAGAGATACCTGTTAGCAAATAACAGAACTAGGCTTTAAAACCACGGATGCCTGGACTCCCCAGTTCATAGTTTTTTTTTTTTCCCCATGCTTCACTCTGCCCTTTATTTGGAGGTGGTAATTATATTTATTTAGAAAGTTAGAGGAATCTGATGTATTACAAATTCAACTTAATTTTTATATTAGTGTAAATGGGGATATTTTCACATAATCTAAAAAGAATGCTTATACAAACTTTCTTATGAATCCTTATTTAGACAGATTAGTATTGGTGAGAAGAGATTTGTAAAGAGCTTGAAGTTTAGAAGAGAGAGTGATCTTGTCAAAAGAGGATAAACATTCAGTGTGCCACCAGTTAAATGGCATGTCCATAAAATGGAATTCTATGGATAACTGAATCGGCTGAGGGTTAATGTCTTTATTCAGTAGAGTCATCTTTTGTAAGGTTGAGATTGCACACAATTCACTTTGGTGTTTGGAGTTGTAGTCCAGCTCTCTAGAGTTATAGAATCATGGAAATCAAGGGATCATAACCAGTATAATACTTGTATTACTACTTTCCAGTAGTAATACAAATATTAATGTATTTATTATCTATGACAAACGAGTTTAATTTCCTTTTTCAGAGACAAAGAAATAGGGATATAGACACCACTATTCCAGAGATTTGAAAAAATGTTTTAGAATATTAAATATGGCATGCCAAGAAACTTCAAGTTTAATAAGTATTGGATATAAAGTGAAAGACTTACATGTATGGTTATTTATCACTGTTTAGCTATTTATAGTTGCTAACTTTAGAAATAACCTAAGTAGATGAGAAGTTTTTGCAGACCTGTAGATAGGGTATTATGTTGTGCCTCAGTGTCCTCATCTGCACCAAGGGGATGATGTTACAACCTACCTCACAGGGTAACTGAGCTAGTACACGTAAGTGTTCCTATCTCACGATCCTTAACTTAGTCACAGCTGCAAAATCCTTTGCCACATAAAGTACAATACTCACAGGCTCTGGGAATGAGGATGTGGGCATCTTTGGGGGCCATTATTCTGCCTACTGCAGAAACACTCTCTGGTGCTATGAGGCTGGCCTTCAGAGTTGTTTTTTTGGTGGGTCTGCATAGTAGGCATGGGGGTGGAGTAACTGCAGCAGCCCAGTGGACACCTTTGGGCTTTTGCTGAGCAGAACCAGCAGTGAGCCAAGTGCAGCCTTATGTGAATTATGGACCCCATTGAGCCAGCAGCTGCCACTGTCAGTGTAAAGCTGAGACACTGCTGGGGCCGGGCCAGTTGTGTTCTTGAATGTGTCATTTCCACTTGACAAATAAGGAGTTGGGGGCTCTTCCCACATTAGGTGTCTTTGGTCAGAGAGTCACGGGTCTCCTGTGGATCAGTCGTTCAGTTTTGTCAAGAGCCCAGGAGCGTGCTCAAAGCTGCTTTTCAGAAGGGGTGCACTTGGTATCCATGTTGGGTGGGGGTGATGAGTCCAAAGCGTCGATGAGCGCCTCTGGTGGAGGCTGCCTCTCTTTGCCAGACACTCCAGTTGACAAAGTCATCAGTCACAAAAGAATCATGAGGGTCATGGGGCCCCAAGTGTAGAAAACAAAACAAAACAAAAAGCAGTCAGTAGCTAAGGATAACAGATTTGTCTTAAATGGCTTAGACTTATCTTTAATCACCTTTGCGCCTGGGGAATGGAGAATGCTACTTTCTCAGGACATGGGAGGTGAATAGCCAAAGAAAATCTATGGGGCTCTGTCTACCAGAAAGGGGTATATTTGCAGTTACAGTTTGTTGGCAAGCTAGTATGTTTTGTTTTAACATAAAGCTTCAAATTCTATGTTCAGTTCATGCTATGAAAGATCTTTGAGTATTTAAAATTTTTTTTAAAAAACTCCCCCTCATATCCATTTCCACCAATTTTAATATTTTGGCACCTTTGCCCCTTTTTCTTTCTTTAGTCTTTTGTTTATTCATTTACACTGTTCCTAATGCCCTGTGTATCCTACAGTCAGCAATCCTGTGCCCTAGGGAGCCAAGCACTTGACAGCCCTCCCACGGCGTTCTATAGGAGAGCTTGGTGAACTGCCTTCTACACATATGGCAAATTCTGGGACAGTGAGTCCCTCAGGCACCACCAGACAGATCGGGCCAGACATCCGTGTTTCCAGTATGTGCACCAGGGTTACTCTGCTGCCTCTGGGAGCATGGGCCAGCTTTGCCTCGAGCTGGAGGGGCAAAGCAGGGGAACCAGGTGGTCCTACTACTTTTAAGTGGTCTTTTTCTCAATTTGGTGCTCAGCCTGCTCCTGCAGTCCTTTAACTGTTTTCTGGACCTTTGAGAAAGACGTTTCTTCCAGTTCTTGCTGTTATCACAGGGTCTGTGGGGGGCGGGGCCTGACACTTCTCACACACCATCATGGTCAGGATGGGGTGCTTAGTGCTCAGAGCAGTTGTGGTGTTTCTTCCATGTTTAAATTCATTAGGTTCTTGCTACCGGTCCTTTCTACCTTAGCTTTGCCAGTGTATTTCTTCATGTAACTCTAAAATTGGCTGGATTTGTCAAGTGACTTTTTTCAAGAATAATTTCTTAGGACCTGTATTGTCTGAGTTCCTTCATGATCAAGAATGTTTCTTGAGGGAGGCGGGTGTGGCTCAGTGGATAGAGCCCCCGTTTACCATATGGGAGGCCCGGGTTCGCCTCCCGAGGCTCCTTGTGAGGGCACGCCTGCCTGAGCGGTTCGGTGGGCTGATGCAGCAACCTCACGGCAGGAAGCGGGTGTGGTGCAATGGATAGAGTCCCCGCTTACCATATGAGAGGCCCCGGGTTCGCTTCCCGGCGCCTCCTTGTGAGGGCAGGCTGGCTCGCGAGGCACCGTGGGCTGATGTGGCAGGACCTCACAGCAAGGGGGAGATAAGCAGACACAGAAGACACACAGCGAATGGACACAGCAGCACAAGCAGCAAGGGGGGGATAAATAAATAAAATAAATAAATCTTTAAAAAAAAAAAAAAAAAAAAGTTTCTTGCCTTAAATTTTTAGCCAAATTTTAGCTATGTATATTGGGTTCCATGTTCTTTCCCCTAATAACTTAGATGATGGGCCTATAATATTGCTGTGGAGATGACTGAAGACAATCCCCCTCCCCCATTCACAAAGTTTAACTGACAGTGAGTTAAATACTAACTTAAACATTTTATAAAGAATTTTTCAGAATGATCTTTGAGATTTCATTTTGAGGACTTTTCCTTGTATTTCATATTTAATGCATCTTCTGTTTCCCATTCTTTGGATTATCTACTTTAGGAGTATGTTCTCTTATGTTTGATTATCTTTGTTTTCTACAGCTATTATTTTCTTTATCTGTCTTCTTCATTTGCCTTATTGTGATTATTTCAAGCCTTTCTTAAGCAGTATTTTAATTTTCAAGAGTATGTATTCTTTTTTTTTTTTTTTTTTT
>JAQZBX010049213.1:0-19990 GCA_029593785.1 Cabassous unicinctus | reverse complement strand
CTTGATAGTCAGGATCAATCACCCCAGCCAGTACAGTAATTCCCTTCTTTGCCTGTTGATTCACAGGTAAGAGGAGCCCAAAGTGGCAAGGTGGCAGTCTTAACTTTCAGTTCAATGGAATCATTGTTGTGTGTCCTGGTGGCAGCACTCCTCCTTTTGGGACTAAAACCTGTAGACCAGCAGAGCTTAAGGTTGCAGGGACAGGAAGCAAAAATTTTCCTGGTGGGTCGCTAGGGGTAATGGTGAGTGGTGCCACTCCAATTTCCACCCCTTGATTCCTGGACTCATGAATCCTGGTTGGCACTGTAATTGAGTCTTCAAAAGGCCATTCCACTGTCCTATTAATCCAGCTGCTTCAGGGTGATGGGGAACATGGTAAGACCAGTGAATTCCATGGGCATGTGCCCATTCCTGCACATCATTTGCTGTGAAATGGATTCATTGATCAGAAGCAATGTTGTGTGGAATGCCATGGCAGTAGATAAGACATTTGGTAAGTCCATGGATGGTAGTTTTGGAAGAAGCATTGCACATTGGAAATGCAAATCCATATCCATAGTATGTGTCTATTCCAGTTAAAACAAAATGCTGCCCCTTCCATGGTGGAAGTGGCCCAATGTAGTCTACCTGCCACCAGGTAGCAGGCTGGTCACCTCGAGGAATGGTGCCATAACGGAGACTGAGTGTGGGTTTCTGCTGCTGGCAGATTGGGCATTCAGCAGTGGCTGTAGCCAAGTCAGCCTTGGTAAGGGGAAGTCCATGTTGCTGAGCCCAGGCATAACCTCCATCCCTACCTCCATGGCCACTTTGTTCATTAGCCCATTGGACAATGACAGGAGTGGCTGGGGAAAGAGGCTGAGCATTAGCTACAGAGCAGGTCATCTTATCCACTTGATTATTAAACTCTCCTCTGCTGAAGTCACCTTCTGGTGAGCATTCACATGGGACACAAATATGTTCATGTTTTTTGCCCACTCAGAAAGGTCTATCCACATACCTCTTCCCCAGATCTCCTTGTCACCAGTTTTCCAATTAGTTCCTTCCAAGTCCCTGACCATCCAGCTAAACCATTGGCAACAGCCCATGAATCAGTGTACAAATGCATCTCTGGCCATTTCTTCTGCCAAGCAAAATGAACAACCAGGTGCACTACTCAAAGTTCTGCCCACTGGGAGGATTTGCCCTCACCGCTATCCTTCAGGGATGTCCCATAAAAGAGCTGCAGTGCCGCAGCTTTCCACTTTCGGGTGGTACCTGCATATTGTGCAGAACCATCTGTAAACCAGGCACGAGTTTTCTCATCCTCAGTCATCTGATTGTAAGGGACTCCCCAAGAGGCCAAAGCTGTGGACTGGGAAAGAGAAGGTAACATGGCAGAGGTGATGACCATGGGAATTTGGGCTACTTCCTCATGTAACTTACTTGTGCCACTCGAGCCCTATCTCATATTTATCACTTCCGCTTTATTATGGGGTGCTGCTGTGCATGCCCAACTTTATGGTTTGGTGGGTCAGACAATACCCAGCTCATGATAAGCAACTCAGGCCTCATGGTACCTTGATGGCCCATTAGCATTCATTCTCTGCTAAGGCCCAGTAGCAAGCCAAAAGCTGTATTCCAGGCAAAAGGGGAGTAGTTATCTGCAGAGGATGGCAAGGCTTTGCTCTAAAATCCTAAGGGTTTTGTGTTGTGGTTCCACTATAGGGTCCTGCCAAAGGCTCCAGACAGCATCTCTATTTGCCAATGAAACTTCCAGCACCATTGGATCTGCTGGATCATATGGTCCAAGTGATAATGTAGCTTGCACAGCAGCCTGGACCTGTCGCAGGGCTGCCTCTTGTTCCGGTCCCCAATCAAAACTAGCAGCTTTTCTGGTCACTTGGTAAATGGGCTGGAGTAGCACACCCAAATGAGGAATGTGTTGTCTCCAAAATCCGAAGAGGCCAAGTAAATGTTGTGCCTCTTTTTTGTTCATAGGAGAAGCAGATGCAACAGCTTATCCTTTACTTTAGAAGAGATATCTCAACATGTGACACACCACAGGACACCTAGAAATTTCACTGAGGTGGAAGGACCCTATATTTTTGTTGGATTTATCTCCCATCCTCTCTCACGCAAATGCCTTACCAATAAATCCAGAGTCTTTGCTACTTCTTGCTCAGTAGGTCCTATCAACATGATATCATCAATATAATGGACTGTGTGACATCTCGTGCGAGGGAGAGATGATAAAGGTCCCTCCAGACAATATTATGACATAGGGCTGGAGAACTGATATACCCCTGAGGCAGAATAGTGAAGGTATATTGCTGGACTTGCCAGCTGAAAGCAAACTGTTTCTGGTGGTCCTTACTAGTGGCAATTGAGAAAAAAGTGTTTGCCAGATCAACAGCTGCATACCAGGTTCCAGGGGAAGTGTTGATTTGCTCAAGCAATGATACCACATCTGGGGCAGCAGCTGCAATTGGAGTCATCACCTGGTTAAGTTTATGATAATCTACTGTCATCCTCCAAGATCCATCTGTTTTCTGCACAGGCCAAATAAGAAAGTTGAATGGGGATGTGGTGGGAATCACCACCTCTGCATTCTTCAAATCCTTGATGGTGGCACTAATCTCTGCAATCCCTCCAGTATTGCCTTTGATTTACTAGTTTGCTCGGTAGGGGCGGTTCTAGGGGCTTCCACTTGGACTTTCCAACCAAAATAGCCCTCACACCACAAGTCAGAGATCCAATGTGGGGATTCTGCCAGTTACTGAGTATGTCTATTCCAATTATGCATTCTGGAACTGGGAAAATAACCACAGAATGGGTCCGGGGGCCCCCTGGATCCACTGTGCAATGGACCTGACCTAAAACTCCATCAATCACCTGACCTCCATACTCTCCTACTCTGACAGTTTTGGGTCTCCTGGAATTAATGTCACTTCTGAGCCAGTGTTTAATAATCCCTGAAATGTCTGATCATTTCCTTTTCCCCAATGCACAGTTACTCTGGCAAAAGGCCATAAGTCTCCCTGGGGAAAGGTGGGAGGAAGATTAACAACATACATTTTTTGGCAGTTTAACAGGATCCTTCCCCAAGGGGACGTAGCCTTCTCCTCATTCAAGGGGCTCTGGGTCTGTAAACTGTCTCAAGTCTGGGAATTGATTAATGGGCTGTGATTCTCTGCATCTATAATTTGAGTTAGAGTTTTTTTCACTTGACCTAGAACTCTTCTCTTATACAGATTCAGAAGAAATTTGGTAGACTGCCCATGTATTTCACTTCTAGGAAATTTGGTAGACTGCCCATGTATTTCACTTCATGATCTATTAGCCAATGCCATAACTCCATGTGACTCAGACTATTCTGTGTGCTGTTTTGAATCTTTCATTGAGGCAGCCACGACCACCTTGGCTTTGGTGATTAACTGCCGATACTTGACTTTTACGGGACTGAGATCCCATCATCCCCATAATGTTTAAGGATTCCAATTCCATTAAAGCCCTCCCTACAGTAATATCTGGACTGCAGGGAAGAGCAACCACAGAGCTCTTCAGGGAAGATGGAGTTAGTCTTACAAATTTATTCCTCACAGTCCTGGTTAAAGGTGTGTCCTCTGAACATTCCTGGGGTGGGTGGGCAGGTCTCAAATGGTAAATCCAGTTTAGCATTCCAATCTCTCTAAGCCTTTGAATACCCTCGTCTACTATATACCAGGGCAAATTGGGCATCTCAACATCAGACATGCTAGGCCATTGTTTGGTCCATGTTTCAGTCAGCCACCCAAACAAACGTTTAGCTCCCTTTCTAACCCCTCGAGCTACAGCATTGAATCCAGAATTTCTGCTTTGTGGGTCCATATCAGTAAATTCAGCATGATCCAACTTTATATTCCTTCCACCATTATCCCATACACTTAGTATCCATTCCCACACATATTCCCCTGATTTTTGTCTATATAAGGTGGAAAACTCAGGCAGTTCTTTCAGAGTATAGCTTACTTCTGCATGGGTCACACTTTGTATTTCACCTTTGGGGGCTTGTTGTGATTTTAGTCTAGTAATAGGTCTCGAAGACAAGAGGGATGGTAGGAGTGGATAAGGAGAAGGATTAGAATTGTCGTGCAAACTACTGACCTCAGAGCATTCCTTTGCATTTTCCTCTGGTGAGACAGGATTAATCTTTTCAGGCAGGGGTTGAAAGGCAGATTCCTCAGGGAACACTGGAGGTTGGGCAGTGCATGCTGGAGTTTGGCTGGTATCTGCCTCCATGCTGGGAGGAGGTCCAGACTCTCTGGGGCAGGCTGGAGGCTGGGCAGTGCATGCTGGAGTTTGGCTGGTACCTGCCTCAGGGCTGGGAGGAGGTCCGGACTCCCTGGGGCAGGCTGGAGGCTGGATGAAACAAGGATGACAAGGTGTGGTTTCCACAGGGGTCCCTGCCAATATATCATCATCCTATATGTCTCCATCCCAATCCTCAGGGTTCCACTCCTCTCCAATCAATTCCTTCACTTTAATTGCAGAAACCCTGTGGGATTGATTTTAGTTTCCTCTGTAATTCTGCTACTCATACAATGAGAGTCTGGGTTTGATTCTCAGATATCTCAAGTCTGTGGCTACAGGAGACAAGATTTTATTTCAGAGCACCCAATGCAACTTTCACATCATTCATGCAGCTTTTAAGTTTCAAATTTAAAGACTTTAGCTCATCTCTTTCTTTTGTAACTGCATCCAGAGTATCTAGGAGGAGCCAGCCAACATCATTATACCTTTTGACTCCACAATATTAAGGTGTTGAAAACACTCTCGCCCAGATCTTTGCTTCTTATAAGCATGGCAGTAGGGGAATCCAGTGATGCTATTTTGTGTATCTCTATTGCCAGCTCACACCATGGACTGTTAGCAACCTATTCATTATTGGAAAGGGAGTCATTAGTACCCTTGAGTCCAATTAGAGTAGAGAGAGAATTACAAAACTCCCAGAACCACCTCAGACATGCCACTTTTAAGACTCTGTTCTTCAAGACCCCGCTCCCGGTACCAAGCTGTATCAGTCAGGGTTCTCTCAGGAAACAGAATCAACAGGAGATATCTGTCAATAATATGAAATTTTATAAGAGTCTATCAGTGTGACCATGGGGATGCACAAGTACAGGTTCTGCAGGCAGGCTGCAAGCCAAGGGTTCCAGTGAAAGTCCAATGAAAGGTCCTTGATGAGTTTCTGGAAGAAGCTGACTGCCCAAAGAGGAGCTGGGAAATTCTCCCTGAGTGTTGAAATCACTTCCCCTTTTAAGGTAGTCAACTGATTGGATAAAAGCATCACCCATTGCTGACGGCAATCTCCTTGATTGATGCAGTTGTAATCAGCCATCCACCCAGTAAACTTACTGGTGACCAAAGTCCATAAATGTTCTTGTATTACAATTAGCCCAGTGCTTGCTGGACCAAACACCTGGACATGATTTCCTGGCCCAGTAGACACATTAGCCTAACCATCACAAGCAGTATGACATAATTTTTTGCTGATGTCTAAGTATCTGAATATGTTGGGGAATTTATTCTGATGGTCAATTTCTCTTGTTTCCCTAGTGTTTTTTTGTTTTGTTTTGTTTTGTTTTGTTTTTTTACAGCTCTACCTTGATTTACGGTTCAAGTTATTTTGAGTCTTTATAATTGTCCAGCTTAAGTTATAAAAATTGAATCAGAGTTTCAGGGACCTGGCAATACAACTACAAGGTATAAAACCAGAAGAACTGAGAGCAATGACACAAACAGACATATATACACCTATGTTCATAGAGAAATTATTCACAATTGCCAAAAGATGGAAGCAACCCAGGTGTCCATCGCTGTCAAATGGATAAACAAACTGTGGAATATATACAGGATGGAATTTCACTCAGCTATAAGAAGAAATGAAGTTGTGAAGCATATGACAATACGGCAGAACCTGGAGGACATTAGGTTGAGTGAAGCAAGCCAGACACAAAAGAACAAATATTGTATGATCTCACTATTATGAACTAAATATAATGAGCAAACTCATAGAGTTAATAGCTAAAATATAAGTCACCAGAGAATAGAATGTGGTTACAGAATAGAAAGCTGAGCCTCAATCTGTGCAGAATTGGTAAAACAAAAATTTTAATGTTTGGAAATGACTAGAAATGATGAAAGCACACAATAGGATTTTTTAATTAATAGCACTAACATAAGCATATTACAGAGATTTTCTTTTTGTTGTTTTTTTATGAGAAGTGAAAATGCTCTAATATTGATTGAAGTGATGAATGCAAAACTTTGTGATTACACCAAATGTCATAGATTGTACACTTCAGATAAATTATATGGTTTATGAACAAAAAAATAATAGGATGGGTTGGTGAAAAATGAAAAAAGTGTACAATATGGACCATAGTTATTACTAATAATTTGATGATGCTCTTTCAAAATTTGTTACAAATGTTTCACAATAATAAAGGTATTTATGGTGAGGTGATGTATGAGAGCCATGTGTATTAGTAAGCCAAAGGGGTGCTGAAGCAAAGCACCAGAAATTTGTTGGCTTTTATACAGTTTATTTATTTGGGGTAAAACCTTGCAGTTACAGGCTCTAAAAAGTCCACTTCAAGGCTGCTTTCTCACCAAAGTCATTTGCCATGTGTTCAAGCATGATGGCAGGTGGTCTCTGCCTGGTCTCTCAGAGCTTCCTGTATCAGTCTCTGGCATAGGGCTTGTTTCTTTCAGGACCTTCTCAACTGCTCAGCTGCTCTGTTCTCTTTCACTGCAAACTATCAGGCGAATGACTCATCTCTCCCTGGGGACTTAGAATCAAACATGACAGCTCTCTCTATTCCCATGTGTCTTCTTGAACAAGTGTCCATTTATAGCCCACAAAGGGGGCAGGGACTCAATCTGAGTCATCACCTACTGACGTGGTTGAATCAAAGCCCTAATCTTAGCAAGTAATTTAATCAAGACATGTCAGCTAACTCTCCTGCATTCAAAAGATATGATACCCAGAGGAATAGGTAAGTTTACAAACATAATTTTTCTCACTTTGAGATTCATAAATAATCTCAAACTCCCACACCATGTGTGATGCTATGCATGTTAACTTTGTAAGTTCATAACTTTTACTATATATTTATTGTTTATATATGTTCATGTATGAATGACATACTTCAGTAAATTGTTTTTAAAATTAGTTTACTTGATCAAGTGATTTTTGACAAGGCTGTCAAGCCCACCCAGCTGAGCCAGAACAGTCTATTCAGCAAATAAGCCATTTGAACTGGATATCCATATCCAAAAGAAAGAGAACCCCTAATTCACACCTTATATAAAAATTAACTCAAAATGGACCAAGGACATAAATATAAAATCTACAACCATAAAACTCCTAGTAGAAAATATAGGAAAACATCTTCAAGATCTTGTGATAGGTGGTAATTTCTTTTTTTTTTTTTTTAAGATTTATTTATCCCTGCCCTCCACCCCCCCTTGCTGCTTGTGCTCACTGTGTCCATTTGCTGTGCATTTTTCTGTGTCTGCTTGTCTCCCTTTGTTGCATCATCTTGCTGTGTCAGCTCACTGCGCCACACGGGCTGTCAGCTCACTGTGCTGTGCGGACCATCAGCTCACTGCACCGTGCAGGCCATCTTGCCTTCAACAGGAGGCCCTGGGAATTGAACCCAAGGCCTCCCATATGGTAAATGGAGCCCAGCCATTTGAGCCATATCCACTTCCTGGTGGTAATTTCTTAAACCTTACACCCAATGCATAAGCAACAAAAGAAAAAATACATAAATTGGACCTCTTCAAAATTAAAAACTTCTGTTCTTCAAGAGACTTTGTCAAGAAAGTAAAAAAGCAGCATATTCAATGGGAGAAAATATTTGGAAACCACATATCTGATAAGAGTTTGATATCCATGTTATATAAGGAGATCAAACAATTCAATATTAAAAAGACAAGCAACCCAGACTTCTGGGAAGATGGCATTGAAGTAGGTAAGCAGGGCTCAACTCTCTCACAAAAACAATAGAGGAAGGGCAAAAAGCTAACCAAGGAAGCTGCTTTGGGAATCTGCAGACCAGAAGAGTGCTGCACATCATCCAGGAGGGAGAGGGACAGAGAGATAAAGAGACCAAATGGAAACCATGAGTTACTCACCTCTGGGCTGGGGATGGCACATATACCCCACACTCAAGATGAATAGCCTCAGTAAAACCCCTGGCTCACTGCAACCAACTGAGTGGGGAAAGATCATTCTCCTCCCTAGGAAGAATAAATACCCTTTATAAAAGCCAACAGATTTCTGTTATTTTGCATCAGGTTCCCTTTGGCCAACTAATACAGAATTTGGTACTGGAGAATGTGGAAGTGCTTTTGCAATTACCAAAATGCTGGAAAAGTTTTATAAATGGCTAAGGGGTAGTTTTTGGAGGAATCGTGAGATGTTTGATAGAAAAGGCATAGAGTGCTTTGAAGAAACTTTCTATGATGCCTTAGAAGTAAATGGTGAAACTATTATTGGAAACTGGAGGAAAGGTGATCCATGGTTTACAGTTGCAGAGAACTTAGTAAGATTAACTCCTGATGTTTTATGGAGGGCAGAATTTGAAAATGGTGAGCCTGGGTATTTAGCTGAAGAACTTTCCAAAATAAACTCAGAGAATATAGCTTGGCTTCTGCTTGCAGCTTATAGCAAAATGCTAGAAGAGAGAGATAAGCTGAGAACTGAATTGTTGGGCACAAAGAAAACAGAAACTGATTCCAGAAATTCCAAGCTTCTGGAAATCAAGCCCCCAGCTGATAGTGCCCCATTTGAAGAGTTACCTAAACTTGGAACTTGTAAATCAGGATTGAAGATGCAGTTATCTAGGAAAGACTTGTGGAAAGTCTTACTGTCCGATGGCTTGGACCCCTGCTTCTTGTATGCTAAACCAAAAAGCTCTTTGAGAAAGCTGTATAAACAAAATCACTGTCAGCTTGGACTAAAAGGGACATGGAAGGAAGAGATTGAAGAGGAAATGACTTCAAGAGGAAAGCTATGGAAACTGGGATCTGGAATTAAGACATCTTTTTGGGTCCAGAGGGAACCCTACACATTTGTACAAAGAGGGTGAGTTTGCCCTGGCAGTTGAAGAGAGTGGATGTTCCTGCCTAATGTTCAGGGAGAGTTTTGACACCCCAGGGTACAGAGAGGGTGAAGCACATTCTCTGGGGGTTAGGGAAGTTGAGGTCCACACCCCATAGGTCTGAAAGGGGCAGGCCTGTCCCTCATGGATTAGGGAAGGCCAGGTAACCAAATCATTGCTCTGAGAAGGTTGGGCCTGTATGCCAAAGGTTAGGGACGATGTTGTTTTCACTTCACTGTACTAGGAGGGTTAAGACTCTAACCCAAAGATTCCAATGCTTTTGGAAAGGAGGTCTGGATCTTGGTCACCATCCAGATGTTTGATGAGGGATGCTTGATGAGGGTGGAACCAGAAAATGGCCATTGGGCAAGCCTGTGGAAAGGGTGGGTACCCATGTGGCCCCAGGGAGAAGAAATCATCATCTTAAGAATGACTCTCAGACTTCAACATCGAATGAAGTATGCCCTGCAAGTTTATGGAACTATTGAGGTCCCATAACTCATGTTTCCTTCCCAATTTCTCTTTTTGGTAAAGCAAATGTTTATCCTTTGTCCATTTGTGTATTGGAAACAGATAAGTTTTTTTGTAAGTTTCAGAGGTCAAGAGCCAGATGGGACTTTGCCCCAAGACATATGTGTATTTTCATAAACTGATTGTGATATAAATTTGTGCTTAGTATTGCTATGGAAATAAGGTTTTTTGAATATTGTAATGTCTTTTTGGAATTCAAAGGGTGGTGCATTGTTTATGAATTCCAAAAATGTTTACTAGATTATGTTTGTAAACTGGTCTGTTCCTCTGGATGTGACTAAATTATGATTAAGGCTTTGATTGGGCCACGTCAGTAAGACATTGAGTCCCCACCCCCTTGGTGTGCGAGAACTCACAGAGAAAACAACAAGGTAAAGGAGACAGTTGGAGTCTTAATGCTGGAGCCCAGGGAAGTAAATATACAGAGAAGCAGATATGTGAGGAAAGAGAGAAGGCTTCATGAGACATGGCAGATGCCCCGGAAAGATAGACAAGCCATTTGCCTGATAGTTTTCAGCTGGCCTTGTGAAGAGAGCAAAGCAGCTGAGCCCAGAGACAAACGTGCCCTGGGAGAGAACAAGACTTATTCCAGCCTACAGCTGATATTGGAGGAAGCTGGGACCACAGAGCCTTAAGAGAACGAGGAAGTCTGAACACTTGCTTACATTGGCAGCCATCTTGCTCCAACACATGGCAATAGACTTTGGTGAGGGAAGTAACCTATGCTTTAAGGCCTGGTAACTGTAAGCCAACAGATTTCTGGTATTTTGCATCAGCACACTTTTGGCTGGACAAATGCACCTTACCTGTGGAGGGTAGGCTGCAGGGAGATTGACTGATGAGCACCAGCAGCCTGAGATGGTTCCTAGGGATCTAACAAAGAAACCTGTTTTTCCTGGGTTGTTATTTGTTTGTTTGTTTGTTTGTTTTCTGTGTGTTGTTTTTTCCTTTTCTGTGTTTCCTTTTTTCTTTTCCTGATTTTTTCCTCTTTAGTATCTTCATTGCTTTTATTTCTTGAATTTTTCCCCTTCAGCTGCTTTTCTTTCACTCCACTTTTGTTGTTTGGTCTTCGTTTATTTTTCTTTTCTTTTTTTTCTTTATCTTCTCTTCTCAATTTTCCAGTCTTTTATTTTATTCTATTTTTTCTCTCATTCCATTTTTTTCCACCATTTTAACTCTTATTCCTATGCCTATTTTATGAATTTTCACTCACTTATTTTACTGGCATTTTTGTTTCCTTTCCTATCATTTTTATTATTACTATTATTCTTTTTCTCTTCTTCTCTCATTCCTTTTCTATGGCATTAATATTGTTTCAATGGAACACAGACAACTACAAGGATATAGAATAAATGGAACTGAGTGTCAAAAAGGAAACTTAACACAAAACAAAAAAAATAAAAAATAAAACCCTAGAGTAGAAAGAGGCGCTAACAATCTGAATAGGCCCATCAAGATAAAGAGATGACTAGACACCAAAAAAATTACAAGCCAAACTAAGAAACAGGAAAACAAAATCAAGTCTAATGAACAAATTGAAAAACAGGAAGAGATGCAGAATGTGGAACAACTAATCAAGGATGTCCAAACAAATATCATCAATCAATTTAATGAAGTGAAGGAAAAATTAAAGGATATTAGAAGACACTGGAGGAACATACTGAAGAAATCACAAATGTATATAAAAAGATAATGGATCTGAAGGAGATGAATGGCACAATGAAAGAAATAAAAACTACACTGGAAGCACATAACATCAGATTTGAAGAGGCAGAGGAAAGACTTAGTGATGTTGAAGATAGTACATCTGTGAAATCAGACAGATAGATAAAAAGATAGAAAAAACTCAGCAAGGACTCATGAATTGAATGACAGCATGAAACACACAAACATATGCATTATAGGCCTCCAAGGGGGAGAAGAGAAGAGATACAGAGCAGAAGTAGTGTTGGAGGAAATAATGGCTGAAAATTTCCCAATCTTTTTGAGGGACATGGATGTACATGAACAGTAAGTGCAGCATACTCCAAACAGTATAAATCCTAACAAGCCTACCCAGAGGCATATACTTATCAAATTGCCAAATGCTCAAGACCATAATGGAAACTGAAAGCGGCAAGAGAAAAAAGATCCATCACATACAAGGGAAGGATGATAAGATTAAGTGCTGATTTCTCATCTGAAAACATGGAGGTGAGAAGGGGTGGGGCGGTATGACATAGTTAAGGTGCTAAAAGGAAAAAAAGGTCAGCCAAAAATTCTGTATCCAGCAAAGCTGGCATTCAAAAATGAGGGAGAGTTCAAAATAATCACAGATAAAAAGAAATTAAAAAGAGGTCATCAACAAGAAACCTGCCATTCAAGACATACTAAAGGGAGTTCTGCAGGTTGAAAAGAAAAACCAAGAAAGAGAGGGTTAGAGGAGAGTGTAGAAAGGAAAATTATTAGGAAGAATAACTAAAAAGATAAAAAGAGAAATAAAAACAAAATATGACATACATAAACTAAAGAAAGTATGGCAAATATAAGTACTGCCTTGACAGTAATAATGTTGAATGTCAATGGATTAAACTCTCCAATCAGAGGACACAGATTGGCAGAATGGATAAGAAAATATGGTCCATTGTATTATTGAGTCAAAGGGATGCTGATGCAAAGTACCAGAAATTGGTTGGGTTTTATAAAGGGTATTTCTTTGGGGTAGGAGTGTACAGTCACAAGTCCCTAAAGTATCATAAGAGGTTCTTTCTCACCCAAGTCTATTGCCATGTGTTGGAGCAAGATGGCTGCAGGTCTCTGTGAGGATTCAGCCTTCCTCTTCAGGCTCTATTGTCCCAGGTTCTTCTGGTCTCAGCCGTAGGCTGGTACAAGGCATGTCTCTCTCCCTGGGGCTCATTTCTTCCAGGGCTCAGCTTTTCTGGTCTTTCCACACAGTCAGCTGTAGACTATCAGACTCTCTGTCTTCCTGGGGCCTCTGCCATGCCTATGAAGCCATCTCTATTCCTCTGTGTTCTTCTCCTGTGTGTTTACTTCTTGGGGCTCTAGCTCCAACTGTCTCCTCTGCCATATAATTTTCTCTGTGAGTCCCCACCCACCAAGGGGGCGAGGACTCAACATCCTACTGACCTGGCCAACTCAAAGCCTTGATCATAATTTAATCAAGTAAAATTGAAACCTCTGAATCTAATACAATCTAGTATGCCCAGGGGAACAGACCAGTTTATAAATATAATCCAATATCTATTTTAGGAATTCATAAATAATATCAAACTGCTACACACATCTATATGCTGTCTGCAAGAAACTCACCAAGAATGCAAAAAGGTTGCAAGTGAATGGTTGGAAAGTGATTTTACATGCAAAAAATAACCAAAAAAGGGGCCAGAGTAGCTATACTAATATCATACAAAATAGACTTTAAATGAAAAAATATTGTAAGAGACAAAGAAGGACTTTATATATTAATAAAAGGGGTAATGTATCAAGAAAAAGAACAATCATAAACATTTATGCACCTAACCAGGGTGCCCAAAAATATATGAGGCAAACATTGGGAAAACTAAGTGGAGAAATAGATGCCTCTACAGTTATAGTAGGGGACTTTAATACACCATTATCACCATTAGAGATTATCTCAACAGAGGGTCAATAAAGAACCTGAGACCTTGAATAATATGTTAGAAGATTTAGACCTAATAGACATATACCAAACAATACATCCAAATACAGCAGGATATGCATTCTTCTCAAACACATTCAGATCCTTCTCCAGGATAGACCACATGTTATGTCACAAAACAACTCTAAATGAATTCAGAAAGTTTGAAATTATACAAAATAATTTCTCTGACCACAATGTAATGAAGCTGAAAATCTATAAGGGCAGAAGGCCAGAATAGGCACAAAGATATGGAAATTAAACAGCACAATCTTAGACAATCAGGTCAAGGAAAAACTTGCAAAATAAATCAGTAACTACCTTTAAGCAAGCATAACATATCAAAACCTATGGGATGCAGGCAAAGCAGTGCTGAGAGGGAAATTTATAGCCATAAATGCCTATATTAAAAAAGAAGAAAGAGCTAAAATCAAAGACCTAACCACACACCTGGAGGATCTAGAAAAAGACCAACAAATTAATCCCAAAGTATGCAGAAAGAAGAAATTTACAAAGATTAGAGTAGATCTAAATGAAATTGAGAATTTAAAAAATGCTAGAAAAAATCAACGAAACAAAAAGCTGGTTCTTTGAGAAGACTAATAAAATTGGCAAACCCTTAGTTAGACTAAAAAGAGAAAAAGAGAGAAGATGAAAATACATAAAATAACAAAGGAAGAGACACCGCCACTGATTCCACAGAAAAAAAGAGTATCATAAGAGGGTGCTTTGAAAAATTGTATGCCAACAAGATGGATAACTTAGATGAAATGAACGAATTTCTAGAAACAAACACACAAGCAGCCTACATTAATGAAAGAAGAAATTGATGAACTCAACAGACCAATTGCAATCGAGATTGAATTAGTCATTAAAAACCTCCCAACTAAGAAGAGCCCGGGACCAGATGTCTTCACAGGTTAATTCTACCAATCATTCTGAAAGAACTAACACCAATCTTGCTTAAACTCTTCTAAAAAATAGAAGTGGAGGGAACATTGTATAACTCATTCTGTGATGCCAATATCACCCTAATACCAAAGCCACATAAAGATGCCACAAGAAAACTACAGACCAATCTGTCTAATGAATCTGGGTGCTAAAATCTTCAACAAAATACTTGTTAATCATATTCAACAACACATCAGATTATACACCATGATCAAGTGTGTTTCAGCCCTGGTATGCAAGGATGGTTCAACATAAGAAATCAATGTAACACAGCACATTAACAAATCAAAAGAAAAAAATCACATGATCATCATTTTGGCTGCAGAAAAAAACATTTGACTAAATTGAGTACACTTTCTTGATTAAAAACACTTCAAAGGATGGGAATAGAAGGAAACTTCCTCAACATGAAAAAAGGGTATACATGAAAAATCCACAGCTAACATTATATTCAATGGTGGACAGCTAAAGGCTTTCCCTCTAAGACCTGGAACAAGACAAGGATACCCACTGTCATTGCTCTTATTTAACATTGTGCTAGAAGAACTTCCTCTAGCACTTAGGCAAGTAGAAGGTATAAAAAGCATCCAAATTGGAAAGGGAGAAGTAAAAATTTCACTATTTGCAGATGACAAGATCCTACACAAAGAAAGTCATGAGAAATCTACAACAAAGCTTCTAGAGCTGATAAATGAGTTCAGTAAAGTAGAAGGATATAAGAACAACACTCAAAACTAAGTAGCATTTCTGTACACCAATAATGAGCAATCTGAGGAGGAAATCAAGACAAAAATTCCATTTCCAATAGAACTAAAATAATCAAATACCTAGGAATAAATAAAGATGTAAAGGACTTGTATACAGAAAACTACACAACCTTGTTAAAGGAAATCAAAGAAGACCCAAACAAATGGAAGATTATTCTCTGTTCATTGATTGGAAGACTAAACATCACTATAATGTCTGCCCTACCCAAATTGATTTACAGATTTAACACAGTCCCAATAAAAATTAAAACAGCATTTTTTACTGAATTGGAAAAATTAATTATGAAATTTATTTGGATGGGCAAGGGGCCCTGAATAGCCAGAATCACATTGAAAAAGAAAAAGGAATTTGGAGGAATCATGCTACCTGACTTTAAAGCATACTACAGAGCTACAGTGGTCAAAACTGGATGGTATTAGTACAAGGATAGACCTACTGATGATTGAAACTGAATTGAGAGTTCTGATATAGAGCCGCACATATACAGTCAACTGATATTCAACAAGGCTACCAAGCTCATTCTACTGGGACAGAATGGTCTCTTCAACAAATGGTGGTAGGAGAACTGGATATCCATATCCAAAAGAATGAGAGAGGTTCACCATCTAACATCTATACAAAAATTAACTCAAGAAAGATCAAAGACCTAAATATAAGAGCCAAGATCATAAAGCTCCTAGAAGGTAATGTAGGGAAGCACCTAGGTGATCTTATAGTAAGAGATGGTTTCATAACTTTACCCCCAAAGCATGAGCAATGAATGATAAAATAGATCAATGGGACTTCCACAAAATTAAAACCTTTTGTGCTTCAAAGGATATTGTCAAGAATTTGAAAAAGCAGCCTACTCAATGGTAGAAAATATTCGGTAACCATTTATCTGATAAGGGTCTAATATCTAGCATATATAAAGAAATCCTACATCTTGAAAATAAAAAGACAACCAGTTAAAAATGGGCAAAATATTTGAATAGACACTTCTCCAAAGAAGAAATACAATTGAATAAAAAGCACATGCAAAGATACACAACACCGCTAGGTATTAGGGAAATTCAAATCAAAACTACAATGAGATATCATCTTTCACCTATTAAACTGGTGGCTATTTTTAAAAAATGAACTACAGATGTTGGAGAGGATGTGGAGGAAAGGGAAAGGGAACCCTCATCCACTGCTGTTAGGAATGTAGAATTGTGCAGCATTGTGGAGGACAGTTTGGCAGTTCCCCTGGAAGGTAACAAGAGACTTACCATATGATCCAGCAATGCCACTTCTGGGTATAAACCAAGAAGAATTGAAAGTAGGGACATGAACGGATATATGGACACCAGTGTTCATAGCAGCATTATTCACTATTGCCAAAAGTTGGAAGCAATCCAAGTCCACTGGTAGATGAACGGATAAGCAAACTGTGGTATATACATACAATGGAATATTACTCAGCTTTAAGAAGAATGTATTATTAACACATGGGGCAACATGAATGAATATTGAAGACCTTATGTTGATTGAAGTAAGCCAGTCACTGAAGGACAAATATTACATGACCTCACTGATATGACTTAAGCAAATTGAGCAGACTCACAGAGCTTGGGTCTGGATGATAGGTTATCAGAAGAAAGAAAGGGAGTAGAGGGTGGTGAGCTGATGCTCAATATGGGCAAAATCATGATAAGGTGGAAGGGGGTGTTGGGCAGTGTATGGTGATAATGGTGCAGTGATGTGATTGGATTCAATGATGCTGGAATGTGATGGGATGTAGGGTGGGGGTGTTCAGTTGGACTATCCATGGAACTGGAGGGAGGGCTGGAGAAAGGAACAGGTGAACTCTGGGCATTTGTAGGTCTGGGGTTAAAAGTACAATGGTGGGAATGTTCTTTTGGCAAATATGGCAGGAGAGGGTTACTGGTGCAGTGTGTCAGTGGTGGGGTATGCAGAATAGGGTGCACCTGGGGTATGCTTCTATGGAATATGAAAATGTTCATCTTGTCATAGTGTGTTATCTTTGTGAGTGGAGACACATATAATAAACAAGAAAATATTAAACTCCCATCTTGGAGAGGTCCTGCTGTGTTCTCATTTAGAGGGACAAGAATATCTAAAGAATATAGGCAATACCTAATAAAAGGAAACAGACAAATATGTCAAGCCCTCAATATTATTGCATGTAACTATGTAACTTCAAAAATTGAAACTTAGTGGTTACCATAGGTTCCGAGGGGAGTGGGAGGGAAGAATAGAATAGACAGAACATTGGACATTTTTAGGGCATTGGAATTGTTCTGCATGATCATGCAATGACCATGATGGATACAGGCCATTTTAAATTTTGTCATATTCTATAAAAGTGTATGGTACAAAATGTAAACAATAATGTAAACCATTGACCATGGTTAGTAGCAATGCTTAAATATTTGTACATCAATTGTAACAAATTTACCATAGACATGTAAAATGATATTAATAGGGGAGAGTGGGAGAAGGGGATGGTTGGGTAAAGGGGAATTACCTATATATTCTATGTGACTTTTCTGTAACCTAAAGCTTCTTTGTAGATAAAGTGAAAAAAAATAAGACACTGTGGGAACATATGGAAGAAATTGCCACTGTACATAAAAAGCAACAGATATTGTAGTTATGAAAGACATAAGGAAAAATTTACATATTTTTTATTTTTTATTTTTGTATTTTATTTGTTATTTTTTATTATTGTTGTATTTTATTATTTTTTATTTGTTTATTTTTTGGCTTTGATTTTGGGGAGTTTTTGGGTCACAGAAGGGTCACAACTGTGGCAGGGGAAGAGCACTGGTTTGGGGTGTTGGCAAAGGGGGGATGCGTGGGGAGGGGTGCACCTGGGACATGCCTCTATGGCATATGAATATGTTCAAGTGGTCATGGAGTGTTGTCTTGGTGAGTGTAAACCCACACAATAACTGAAAGAATATTGAATTCCCATCCTGGGAAGTCCTCCTACATTCTCTAATAGAGTGGCAAGAATACCCTGAGTACATGGGCACTGCCTAGTAAAGGAGAACAGACCATTACCCCAGGCCATTGATACTGATGTTTGTATATATGAACCTTTTTCTTGTGAAACTGAAACTTAGCCTAGTATTATGTATTGCCTAAGAATTACCTCCTGAAAGCCTCCTGGTTGCTCAAATGTGGTCTATCTCTAAGCCAAACTCAGCATATAAACTATCTTCCCCCTGGCATGGGACATGACTCCTGGGGATGAGTCTCCCTGGCACCGAGGAATTATTACCAAGAGCCAACTAGGGATGCATTTGGAAAAAGACCTTGACCAAAAGGGGGAAAAATTAAATGCAAATGAGTTTTTATGGCTAAGAGATTTCAAAGTGAGTTGGAGGTCATTCCAGTGTTATGCTTATGTATGTCTCAGCAGGATCTTATTGACTGCCACAGTAAACAGTGCCTCAAACAGTGGGCCTCCTGAGGGCTCTAGACACATCTAGACACTATAGGTAGGGCAGACAATCTCAGGATTCAGTACCCTGTCAGTAGGTCTTATTTTGGAATATATGCTCCCCAATGTAACAGAGTTACACTCATTTATAATTTTCCTACACAAGGGTGTTCTGCCCCTTTTATTTGAACCTATAATTAGTATACTCATTAAATATATGTCCCAAAGCCTTAAATCTTCTAGCTGTTCATATGCCAGGTGAGCCCTGAATCTCAGCAGAGTTGCAACACCTACTCTCCAGTTCATTGGAATCGCCCAGGACAACAAACAAAAGTATGTCTATGGACAACGCCCATCCCAAAAAACAGAGGGTATCTGCAACTGCAAGCAAGACAGTTCCATCCATCTGCCCCAAGGATCTAAGGCCCTCTCAATCAGATACAGAGTGGACATCACCATCCTCAAATCCTCAAAATTGAGGAATGAACAAGCATAAAGGGGGAATGCAACTATGGTCTAAATAGACTTATTTTTCTATCAATGGAAGAAGTTCTATCATTGATATAAAGGCAGTGACCACCAGAGGTTCTGAGTGGAGGGAGAGGGAAGAATAGGTATAACATGGGGCATTTTGGGGACATTGGAATTGTCCTTCAAGACATTGCAATGACAGATACAGGCCATTATACATTTTGTCAAAACCTATAAAATTTTATGGTGTAAAATGTAAACCAAAATGTAAACTATAGACCTTGGTTAGTAGCAATGCTTCAGTATGTGTTCATCAATTGTAAGGAATGTACCACACTAATGAAAGACGTTGTTAGGGGGGAAAGTGTGGGAGGAGGAGGAATGGATATATAGGAATCCATATCCCTACCCCAGTGGGATATGGAACTTGCCTGCACTCCATATGTGGGTTAGTGGACCATTTCTGGTGGGAGCAGAATAACCCCTTTGTGCATACTGGGGTGCCTGTATGTTGGTGCCAATTATTGGGTGGCAGCTGGAAATAGACAAATATATATATATATATATCCTTTTTTTTTTTTTTGGAGGTATGGGGGTTGAACCCAGAGCCTCATACATGGGAAGCAGATGCTCAACCACTGAGCTACTCCCACTCCCCATCCCCTATATATTTTTGTTTTGTTTTGTTTTGTTCTGTTTTGTTTAGGAGGTACTGGGGATTGAAACCAGGACCTTGTACATGGGAAGCAGGTGCCCAGCTACTGAGCTACATCCACTCTCCAATCTCCCATATTTTTTATTTAACATTTTAAAAATATTCTGTAAAACACTTTTTAAAAATAAAGCTTCTGTAAAAAATTTTTTAAAATTTAAAAAATAAAGGGAGTTATTATGTCTTCAAAAGAATTACAACTAACTATTGCCAATATCTTGTATTTTGTGTATTTCTTCCCCACCCCACCCTGTTAGTGATACCCAGTGTTAGTATTATATATTTGTTATAAATCATGAGAGAATATTCTCATATTTGTTCTGCTAAAAAAAAAAAAAAAG
>JAQZBX010049212.1:0-19983 GCA_029593785.1 Cabassous unicinctus | reverse complement strand
AAAATATAGGGAGATTACCATACACCCCACCCACTATATTTCAAAAATTTTCTCTTCATTGTATCAGTTCTGTTGTTTATTTCTTCCAGTGAATTTTTAAATTTCAAATGTATTTTTCTATCTTCTCTAGAAGCTTGATTTGCTACCATTTTTTTCAGCCGTGTTCCCCCATCAATAGTCTATTACTTGACTTTTTATTGCATATTTTATTTCTTAAACACTTCAGGCATATTGTATTTCTTTAAAAATATTTGACAATTTTATATTGTATTATAATTCAAATATCTATAGTTTTATGTATGGTTGCTGATCTTTGATTATGTGCTTATTTTCATTTGATCTTAATCTCTGGCATTTCCAGGGGCTCAGGCTGATGTGATTGCATCTAATAAAACTAAAAGAAACCACTTTAGGCTTCTTCTAGAGCCTAAGTCTAACAAATGATTCTCAAATTAAGCTAACATTCATTGCATAAGGCCTAAAGTCACAAGATTCTTTTCAGGTACTGGCATTTGTCCTCATGCTGCCTAGTCTTTTACATTAGGTCACTACTTATTCTACTCTGCTTGAGTTTTAGCTCATCATATGCTCATGGTAACAGTGTGTGTGCATATATATACACAGAAACAAAATTGTACATGTATGTGTGCATGCGTATATATTATGTATGTATGCATGAATTTTCTCCTTATAATTATTGGGGAAGGGTCTTAGACTTTTACTTTGGTTATAGGTAGACATTACACTTAGTTGATGAGGAAGAGAATATTTACTTGTATATTTTTAACATTCCCTGTGATGGTTAAGCTAATGTGTCAACTCGGTCAGGTAATTGTGTCCAGGTGTTTGGTCGAACAAGCACTGGGCTAATTGTAATACAAGAGCATTTATGGACTTTGATCACCAGTGAGTTTACTGCATGGATGGCTGATTACATCTGCATCAATCAGGGAGATTGCATCAGCAATGGATGATGCTTTTATCCAATCAGTTGATGCCTTAAAAGGGAATGTGATTTCAACATTTGGAGAGAATTTCCCAGCTCATCTTTGGACAGCCAACTTCCCCCAGAAACTCATCAAGGACCTTTCATTGGACTTTCATTGGGGCCCCTGGTTTGCAGCCTGCCTGCGGAACCTGGACTTGTGCATCCCCATGGTTGCATGAGAGATTCTTATAAAATCTCATATTATTGCCAGATATCTCCTATTGATTCTGTTTGCCGAGAGAACCCTGACTAATACATTCCCCTTAATGAGTTGTCTGTGACTGCCTCTTAATATTTTGACCAGATGTTAATTCAAATGCAGCTAAATTGCCATGTCATTAAGAAAAAGTACCATTGAAATTCTTTTTTAAAATTCAACTTGGGTGGTTTTCTTAATTTATTAAATTTTTCTCTAAAATTATCCAGAACAAAAGACACTCATTTTGCATTTATTTAATTATTCAGCATAATGTGGGAAAAGTAACAATTGTTTGCTACTAGTTTTTAGATTTATTTCATAGTAGTGATAGGTTAAGACAGGAAAATTAGGTAGTGTTTTAAGAGAGCAGTGTTCATTCATACGTGCTGTATTATCTTTAGTTTATATCATATATTAAATTTCCATTTTTTCCATATTCTGAAGTTTATACACTGAATATCTTAGTCTTTCAAGTCAGCTATTTCTCAAAATATTTTATGTCTCATAGTGTCAATTACTGGTTTGGGCATTTTGATTCTAGGATGAAATGGTTTTCTCTAACAGTTTTTGCCGCAGGTATTTTGGCACACTTTTGTCATATTTAGGATTGTATTTCTTCTTGGGGAATTGACCACTTTATCATGTAATGCCCCTCTTTATCCCTGATAATCTTTCTCACTCTGAATTATGTTTTGCCTGAAATTAATATAGCTATTCCAGCTTTCTTTCAATTAGTGTTAGCATGGAACATCTTTTTTCATCCCTTTACTTCTAACATATCTGAGCTTTTGTATTTAAAGTGAGTTTCTTATAGAAAACATACGGCTGGGTCTTGTTTTTATAGCCACCCTTACAAATTTCTATGTTTTAATTGTTATATTTAGACCATTCAATTTCAGTTGATTGTTTATATTGCTTGATTAATAAGTACCAGATTTATTACTGTTTTCTATTCCTTGCATTTTTCTTTGTTTCTTCTTCCCCTTTACTTTTGCCTTCTCTGATCTTGAGTATTTTATATGATTCCATTTTTCTCCTTTCTTAGAGTAGCAATTATACTTCTTTATAAAACTTTTATAATGATTGTTTTAGAATTTACACTATAAATTTTTAAGTAATCTATATTCACCTTCGAATAACTTTTACCATTTCACATGTAGTACAGGCACCTTATCACAGAGTATTCCCAATTCCTTCCTCCTGTTCCCTTATGACTGCTCATTTTACTAATCCTGATACTATAGTCACTCAATACATTGTAATTATCTCTTTGAAAAATCTTTGTTTGTTCGATTATGAATAAGAAAACAAAATATTTTATTTAACCCATCATTTGATTCTCCTCCTTTCTTCATGTAGACACATGTCTCTGACCTGTTACATTTTTTTAAATTGCCTGAATAACTTATTTTAATATTTCTTGCATGGTAGATCTGCCTGAATGAATTGCCTCCGTATTTGTTTGACTGAAAAAGTCTATTTCTCCTTCAGTTTTGAAGGTTAATTTCTCTAGATAAAGAATTTGAGTTTGGTGTGTTTTTAAATTTATTTAATACTTTAAATATTTCACTCCACTCTCTTATTGCTTCCACGGTTTCTAATGGAATCTGATGTAATTGTTATCCTTGTCTTCTATAAGTAAACTATTCCCCCACTCCCCCCCGCCCCCCTCCCCTGCTCCTTTCAAGATTTTTTCTTTGTCTTTGATTTTCTGCAGTTTGAATATTTTATAGCTGTGTGTTTTTTGTTTGCTTGTTTATTTTGAGGAGGGCAGGTAATTTATCCTTCCTGATATCCTCTGAGCTTCCTTGATTTGTGATTTGGTGTCTGTCATGATTTGGGGAATATCTCAACAATTATATCTTTCTTTTCTGCTCTATTCTCTCTTCTTCTTCTGGTATTATAATTTTGAATAAATTACAAGATTGTAATTTTCCCACATATCTCCTATAGTCTGTATTTTTTAAAATTCCTTTTTTCTCTTTGCATTTCAGTTTGGGGAATTTTTTATTTACCTGTATTCAAGTTTTTTTTAACTCAGCCTTGTTGAGTCTGCTGAATGTCCCTTGAAGGCATTCTTCATTTCTGTCCCTGTGTTTTTCATTTCTGGCATTTCTTTTTTCTTAAAGCTTCTTTATCTCTTTGTACATTACTCATCTATACTTTCATGTTTACTTATTCCATCTGAGCCATTAATATATTAATCATAGTGATTTTTAATCCCCTGTCTAATAGTTCCAACATGTCTGTCACATTTCAAACTGGCTCTAATAATTACTTTTTTTCTTCAGATTGAATTTTTTCTTGCCTTTTGGTGTGTTTTATAAATTTTTGTTGAAAACTACACATATTTAATAGGAATGAGGTAAAAAGGCTTTTAGTGTGGGAATTTATATTAATATGGGTAGGACTTGGATTGCGTTTAATGTTTGCTATAGCCTTCAAATTCTTCCAGAGCCTTTGTTTTTGTCTCATCTGTTGATATTAAGCAATATTCCTCCTCAGGAGAGTCTGTGTCTCGCATTTCTTTACCTGTAATCCATCCAATGTTAATATACTAGAGTACCTTTGGTGTGGTGAAGAGATGTGGAGAAAGGGAAGTGTTCTATAATCTTATGATTAGATATCAGGTTTTTTTGAAAGATTATATCTCAGGACTGTGACAGTATTGTCCCCTTGCCCCTACTCTCTTCCCCAGCTATAGCATTCCCAGTCTATTTCCTTGAAGCCTTTACCCCTGTTTACTATGTTTTTTCCCTCTTAGGTGAGACAGAAAGACTGGTGGGAAATGGAGTGTGGAGGAATTCTATAACCAGGGATGAGATTTCAGAATTGTGCTGTGTCAAAGTCCTTTATACTGGAGAGCAGGCCTTGGTTATAAAGAAAGAACTGGACATATTCCATGAGGCTCTAAGCATTTCCCCCACGTTTTCATGCCCCCCCAACCAAAAAAAGTCATTGGGGTAATCTTAGATCCTCACTGTGAGAACCTTCTGGGGTTTCTAGAGGGAAAGCCCATGAAAACTGGGCCCTAAATGTTTCTTACTTTCATGTTAGTCCGCACTAAGTCTCTAGAAATTCATAAAAATTGCTATTTAAATGTTCCTATCCATTTACGGATCTAGTGACTTCTGCTCCAGGCCAGGTAGATCTAGAATGTCTCTGGATGTGTCTACTTTCCAGATTTCAGGGTGATACCTGCAGCATCAGTTCTATGATAGGTCTAGGAAAAGTAATTTAAGATTGTCTAGCTTTTCCTTGTTGTAAAGATGGAAATTATGCATTTTATAGAGGAATTGAAACTGAAAGTCCTCTAAATGGTTTTATCTAAATCGATAAAGAGAGCATAACTGTCAGCCTCTGCCAAGTGTGATATATTCTGCACTAGTCTGTCCTCATCTTGACCTTCTCTGTTTTCTTTGACTACTAACTGCTAGCATACTTTTCTCTTTCACTGCTGTGGTATAAATTATAAATATTGGGCTCTGACACTCCCTTCTAGCTAGACATCCAGCTTCTTAGCATTTTCTGGATCAAGAGCATCAACTTTCTACTATCATTCAACTATACCTTCTACTCTATCAGTCTATATCTAAATATATTTCTCCATGCATTTCAAACAATCTGGCATTGTAATAACAGTACTTTGGGACATTTTTTAAAACTTTTTTTCCTTCCTTAATATAAACTTCCTGAAATTTATTATTTGCTCTTTTTTTAATGTAACAAAAGTTCACCACTTATAGTGTGCTATTAGCTGTGCATTTACCTTCTATTCCCCCGTACTCCAAATTCTGGAACTTCTAAAATACATTATTTTAAATTTAATAGTTTAGGCTTCTTGGAGTTGATTAAAAGAAGTTTGTTTTTTTTCCCCAATTTTCAGTATAATTGATCTTGTATGATGTTGTCCTGAATTCCTTACTGTAACTTTTACATAAGTATATAATTTGCATCACTAAAAGGCATTCTGAAAGACTGTTGTAAAATGTTAGTTCTAGCTAGATAAAATTTGCACATTGATATGCTGTTTGTTCTATTGTGCTATAGGTTTAGTGAAAACATTCAAGGCTTTAGAAACAAACTTCATATTTGATCTAGCAGCTCTATAACTTGATTACCAAGTTACTTAAATATTCTGATAGATTACAGACCTGCTTTATTGCATAACTGGAGAAGGCATCATTCACTAGAATCTGATATGAATGATGCCTCCCAGAAGGGTCACAGAGTGGCTCTAATAATTATATTGACTGTAAGTAACAACATGTTCAACATGATTTTTTTCCTGTTGTTTTAAAATTTCAGCTGAATCCCTGAAATTGAAAATAATAGTTGATAATTACTCCACATGTACTAGGCTCATCCATTCAGAACATAGTAAAGACAGCAGAACCAGTCTGGCCACCATTAACCTCCAAGGTCAAATTCAACTTATATAAAAGAAGACTAGAAATCTATAAAAGAATTCTTCAGCGAACAGATGCTTTGGATTTTCTTACCCCATGAAGGGTCTTTTTGAGAAAAGAGATGTGTGTACCAAGAAATTCTGAAGAAAAACAATAAAATAGAGTCTGGTGGCTGCTTTCTACCTGGAAAGTTCTGTAAGCAGTAGGCTGGCTGGAGCTACATGCAACAGCAATGGAGAGGGAGAGAGAAATGGTAGCAATAATGTCCATATCCATTGTCTGACATGGCAAAGTTGAATTCATTTCTAAAGATCCAAGTGGATAACCAACAAGAAAACTTGGCTCAAGCCACTTGATTTGATTCCACTTAATTCTGTCTGCTTAACTGAGAAGACCCTAGCATTAGTAGCTGTAGTTGTACTGCTAGGGACAGGATATTAGAGTGTTATAAGTATTGAGCTGGAGGACACAACATTCGTGTTGTCAATGGAATCCTGAAAAGAAAAGAGAAGACACTGTCATGTGCATTGCCATGTGATGAAAAAGCCAAGCAATCCAAGGATCACAGGAAGCCAGCTCCAGAAAGCCACAGTCTTTGAGGACAAAGCATTGTTTTGCTAAGTCCTTGATTTTGTACTTTTCCTAGCCTCAAAACTGTGAAACAATAAATTCCCTTTGTCTAAGCCAACCCATTGTATGGTACTTTATTTGTTTTAGCAGGTGGGAAACCAAGACAGTAGACATATAATATATGTTAGTTCATATATTTCCTCAGGAGGTCAATAGGACAACAGTGCAACTTCTGAGACTCTGAGGTTAAATTCACAACCCAAAGACCTGTCCTGTACAAACTAATAATTTCATGGAGCCTGGGATGATCTGATAACCATCTCATCAGATCAACTGAACAAAGATGTCACTATACCATTTTCTTTCATCTCTTCAATAGAGTCAGTCTTTACTCCTCTATTTTTCTCAGATTCAATTTCTAATCCAACAGCAAGTCTGACCATTTCTTACCACTTCCACAACTTCAATCCCAGTCCATCTCATCAACATTTCTCTCTGGATTATTTTGGTAGACTCCCAACTATTCTCCTTGTAGAATTCAAGTTATCTCATGTCTCTTTTCTGCTCAAAACTCTCCAATAGCTTCCCACCTGTGACAGAGACTTCTATGAGTTCTTCATATTTTCCACCAACCTATTTTTCCCCTTCTGGGCACACAGCTATACTAAATTCCTTAGCTTCCTTTGAATTTAAATGGCATCATATGACTAACTTTAGCCCAGTCAAATGTGGTCACAACTGATAGTCCTGTTTCCAGTACTCTTTCAGTTGCCTAAAATTGCCAAGGTGATATTCCTTAGTTTCTTTTCCCATCTATGTGAATGGAAGTAAAAGCTCTATAGTATGGTGGATGCAAAAAATGGAAGGATTTTAGGTCTGTGAATGAATACGCAAAGGAGAGCTCCCATGTTGCACAGTGGCTTGAGTAAGAGATAGATTGTAATTATAATAAGTCATAGACAGGCTAGGGAGGTTTCTTGTGGAACTTAACCTACTCTGAGTAAAACACCACATGACCCAGCAGCAAAGGCAAAATCTTTACAGGATCCTACAGGGTGACCAACTAACCCCATTTATCAGAGAATGAGTGAGTTCTTGGAATGCAAGATTAAACTCATGAATGACTTGGGTAAATTAGGATGAGTAGATCTTACTAGTTCTGACCCTCCTCCCCAGTTATACTGACTGTCATTCATCCTCAAGTCATCTAAGTATGTTCCTGTCTAAGGACCTTTGTAGTTGTTATGCTTTATGCCTGACATGTTATTATGCCTGAAACTTCTGATCTCTGATCATTTATCAGCTTTTAAATAATTCATAACTAAGCACTTTATGTAAAATATCTCCCTTGCTACATACACCTCCAACTCTCTTTTTCTTCTCCCCATTTACTCTACACTGCTGCTCCCAATAACACTTTTCCCTTCTCTTCTCCTTCTGGGACACTCATGTCATGTATGTTTGCACATTTCTTGCTGTCATTTAGTTGCCTGAAACCTTGTTCAAATTTTTAATCTTTTCTTCATCTGTTCTTTTGTATGTTCTCTTTAAGAGGCCATTTCTTCAAGCTCACCAATCCTTTCTTCTGCCTCCTCAAATCTGCTATTATATGATTCCATTGCATTTTTTATTTCATTTATTGCACCTTTCATTGCCACAAGATCTGTTATTTTTCTGTGTATGCTTTAAAATTATTCTTTGTGCTCATCCAATGTCTTCTTAATATCCTTAATTTCTTTAGCCATCTCATTGAATTTATTAAGGAGATTTGTTTGAACATCTCTAATTAGTTGTCTCAACTCCTTTATGTCATCTGCAGGCTTATCTTCTTTCTTTAACTGAGCCATATCTTCTTGTTTCTTGGTGTGGATTGTAATTTTTTGGTTGGTGTCTTGGCATCTGGCTTTCTCGAGTATTTCTTCTGGGTGCAGTTTTTCTCTTTAGTTTAGGGCTTCCTGCCCTTTCTCCCTTGCTGGTTGTATAGTAGGAACCAAGGATGTAGTTGGTGCTATAAGCTGTGAAGGCTCAAGCTGCCCTCAGTGCCCCAAGGACCGATGAAGCTTCTCCCAACTTTCTCCTTTGCTAGGGTTAGGGACAGAGCCACAGCTGTGTGGAATAATCCAAGTCATACAGGCCTTGACTGTAGTTGCCCAGAGAGACAGATAAAGCTTCGTCTCCCCCTTTCTCCCCTGCCTGGGGTGGGGATGGAGCTGCAGATGTGGTCATTAATCTATGCAGTACAGGTCCAAGATGACCACAGTTGCCCCGGTAGACTTCTGATCATTCAATCTGTGCCAGCCAAATGTAGCTGCAGTTAGCTGGATAGGCTGGTGCAGGGCCCGCCAGCTTCCTCCCTGCTTGAGGGGGGGCTGAAGTGTATGCTAGGGCTGCAATCCAAACTGGGTAAAAGAAATCGGTTTCTACCAACACCGTGATTTTCAGTCAGCCCCGCTTCCCCTTGTGTCAGGCGTGGAGTTAAGATGGCGGCTACTGGCCTCTTTCTGACTTGGACAGGTTCAAACTTTAGCTGTTCTTAGGATTATACTTTAGCCCGCTGAATTTACTAATCAGTAGCTGAAGTTGGTGTCCAACCGTCTCTTCCTCTCCCATATTTTGGAAGTAGAGCTTCCAATTCCAGCCATGGAACAGCTCCTGAGGCGGCTTCTGCCTCCAGTGGAGGATGGGCACCAGCCTCTGTGGAGGCATGGAGTGCTCTACTTACAAATCTTCTCTGCAGATGGGCAGTTTCCTCCTTCCACTCTTTCAAGGCTGCAGCAGGATGCACTTCTGGTCTCCTGGAGCCCCCAAACAACTCTTTTGATTAGCTCTGGGTGATTACTAACTGCCCTGTAGCAGGAGCTGATTCTGGGAGCATCTTACTCTACTGCCATCTTCCTGGTTGTTCCTTATACTTTTTTGGGGGTGGTGGGGGGGGTGGGGGGGAGAGACCAAGTCTGTCTGTTTTGTAGCATTTCTTCACTGTTTCCTAAAAAAATACCTAGCAGTTCCTGAATAAATATATATTGGAAAAATCAAATCATTAATTTATTGAATATATGTTTCATATTTGTCACTCTCATAAGTGCTGAAAGTATATACAAGAATAAGGCAGACATTATCCTTCAAGTACTTTGCAATCAATAGGCATAGAAAATTAAAGAGATATGTAATTAAAATATCATAGGTAAAAAATACTTTTTTTCAAAGTTAGTTAGAAAAGAACAATCGAAAGAATTTTAGAATGATCCAAAGCAAAGAATCTGAGAAACCCCATGTAAATACTCTTGTAATCATATTTCTGACTTTGGAAAACAATGAAAACATCTTAGGATAATAACACTTCTTTCAGGTTTTGCATAGAAAATATTTACTTTTTCTTTTTGATCTCCTTTTGCTGTATTTTTCAAGTGACTTCTCCACTAAACAGAAGATACACACTGTATTTGTGGCCAGTTTCCTATGAAGACTTTATCCCTTCCATTTTTTTTTAAATGTTTTAAAAATGAATTTATCATGCAAAGATATTTTAAGAGTTTACTATTAGTCAAATTGAATTTTAAACACATAAGCTTACATATGATCTTAATATAAAAACTGCTCAAATAAACAACAAAATTACTTCTTTTTGGAAGGTAAAATAAATATTGAATCCAAATCTCAAACTCAGTTATTAGAAAGAACAGAACTAACTCTAATATTTTATTGTAACACAGAATATTTTATACTTCAATAATGAACAAATAAGTTAGCTTTCCAATTCTAGCAGGACTTAGATATCTAAATTATTCATAGAAATATTAAATATGTATTCAAAGCAAAATAATCCCTTCCTCCACTAGGGATGTCACAAAATAATTAATCTTTATTTGAGATTTTTCTTGAATTTTTAAATATACAATCTGTACCATTTGGAACAGAAATGTTTTGATGGGCCACCTTGACAGCAAGAAAACAATAGCATCTATTCCTTTGTGGAAGTAACCACAAATAGAGTAATTTCCTTTAAGTAAAATAGAAAGGTAAACTTTCTTAAGAAGATAGTACATTATTTTAAAAATCAGAGTAACTTGTGGTAATTTTCCTATGTTATATATGTGATATTTGTAGTTGGATTATAAAGGAAAAGGATGGGTGGGTTAGAGAAAGGGAAGAAGAAAAGGAAAAAATGAAAGGAAGAAAGAAACAACCAATAAGTTTACCTTCGCTTCACTATCATAGTAGCAGGAACCATAGTCACTTATCTCCCAAGAGAATAGGAAAAATTCTATGGCAAATCCAGTAACTAATCATGTGATATAAATTTTGATATGAAAATAAATAGTATGTAGGTCACATGCTTCTTTACAATCTAAGGACCTCAATGTCATGAACCATAAAATGTATAAATATGGGGAGTGTTTATTCCTTTAAATGTTTTATAGCCTTGTTCAAAGAACTACTGTAAGCTAAGATCCAGGAGCATGTGATTCTTACCCTGGTTGTGCTAATTAGCTCATAGGTAGCTGTGGGCTAATTCTGTTATTATTTCTGGGCCTTATGTCCCTCATACATCACTCAACTCTAAGCAAATATATAATAAAACATCATTAAGACATTTATAGCAGCTACCAAATAATTGACAATTATTATTTCAACTAGTTAAAAAGGGAAGCCATTATTCAATTTGGGTCCTATTTGAATTGTCCAAATACATCTATTTAATGGAAATACAGACACTAGGTTCTGCTTAAGTAAATGTATTAGGCTCAGATCCCAAGTTGTGGCCACATTTCCTAAAAGGATCCAGGATGGTCAGTACCCAAGAACACTGGTGTTACACTTTTGGCACCATTGTTAGAAATTGCTTAAGCTAATATTTAAGTCAAATATGCCCAAGTAATACTCACATGGCCTCAAACAAGAGGATTTAAAAAGAATGCAGTGATATTTATTAATCATTTTGCTGCATACAACCCAAAAACTGGAATGTGACCAAACAACTTTGCAGAGCTACCATCTGACATCTATGGGATATAATATAATTCATAAGACTCTAGTAGATCAATTTGTTTAAGAAGAGAAAATTGAATAGTGCATGTGTAATGAAACTGTGGTTTACAATGTGTTGGCTTGAAATATGTGACTGTGTATTTTTGAAGTTAAAACACTGTGTGACACATTGCAGGCTTTATTTATTAAAGACTAATGAATGATGTTTTATTTTAATAGCATTTTAGTTTTTAAGTTTTAAAAATGATTTTATATATCTATTCTTAGAATTTATAAGCAAGAATATTTAATTATTTATAACTATCTTATACTAGACAATGTTAATGAAGAAATCATGATAAAGAAAGGGGGCCTAATTTCCATCAGTGGACAAAAGTCTATTGCATTTACAATTACATACATTGTACGAAGGATTCTTACTTTTTCATAAACACAAAATATCAATTTGTGATTTTTATATACCATAATAAAACTATGAAGAGGGCTATATTCTCAGTTTACAAAGCAGAACATTATTTCCCCTTAGACGAATTTCATGAGAAGTCAATTGTAATCTTAAGGGAATTTGGTAAATTTGAAATAAGAGAAAGGGTAGTTATTATAAAGTTGAAACAAATCATTTATTCTTTCCCATCATAGAAGTTATTACCATAAAATTACATATATATTTGTATTTGTTACTTCCATTTAACTTGCTGGACCATATATTTCATGAAAAGCTTATCTCTTTTCCACTCAGAGTTTAGGAGAAAGAACAATATGTGAGCAATAAAATTTTTACAATGAATGAATAAACAAATGGTTGGCTAGCAAAATCTAGCTATGTTCTCAGAGATTTTTTGAAATAGCAATTGAAATTTAGCTGTCAATAGTAAAGGAATAAATTTATTTTTAAGGCTCTTTTCAAGGCAGTAGAAAAATATGAAATAAATATTATTCTCAGTTTCTTTTTTCTTCAAAATTGAACAAATATATATCATCTCTTTCTCATAAGATTGTCTTAATCTATATATATGTGTGTGTGCATATTATTTACATATAATTTCCAGAACTAAATTGCAACTGAGGAAAATAACACAGAAACTGGGGTAGAAATATTTCCTGAACTTTTATTCACATTGTCTTCCTTAAAAGGTTCTGGGTTATTACCATACACAACTCTTCTTTTCTTTTCTCTGTAAAGGAAAAAGTGGACATAGCCATCAACAATTGACCTGAAACTTTTACTTATCTATGCTCTGCATGGTTGGAATGTCTTGCCTACTAATAGTTGACAGGGTTACATGGATTTTTTTAAAGCAAATAAATGAATGTAATCTTACACTAAGGGAAGGGAGAAGGTCTGAAAGAATTCTCTTGTACAAGCATGGAGCCTATTTGCCATATGGCATGTTTCCAGTGTGATAAAGAATACCAAGTCCTAAACAGATATAAACGTTTTGTTTATACATGCAGCATATTTTTGTGCCAGCATGAAGGAGTTAGATATGAAGTAAGGAAGGCCAAATAAAAGTGAGGTTGTGAAATCACAAACCACAATTTTTAGGATGGTTTTTTCCCTCTCAGCAATATTCTCTTCAGATGGGAAAACTACTCTCTATATATTTGTTTGTGCCTGTGGTTGTGTTTGCACACAGATGTATAATGTATACCACTGCAGCTAGACAGAGACATGTAGATGCCCCAGGCAGGCTAATAAATTTGTATTCCTTCAAATCAATATGCTTTCAGTATGTCTTCAAAATTTATGTAGGGAGAGGCTGTCTTCCTTGTGGTGAAAAAGGAGGGAAAGCAGCTCACTGGAGGGAATGATCTGTTCTTCCTATTTCTCAAGCAATTCAACCCTACTTCCATATAAAAGAGCCCTGTAGTTAGCTGGGTCCATTTCTAAAATGGTAGTTTAACATTATTCTAATAACAATGATGTCTTTTCAGTATTTTTTCTCTCTCTAAACAAATTATCAAAGAATTTCCTAAAGTTCATATAATTTTTCCAAATACGAAATGGTCTGGTAAATATAATGTTCTCTATATTTACATTCTCATGATTTTTAGTCTCTTGTGTTGGGATTTTGATCTTGAGCAACTGCTTAAGTGCCCTGACCCTCAAACCAATGTATTAAACCACAAAACTATACGACCTGGCCCAGTTAACCGTGAGATGGAAGCTACACTCAGGCACCCATCATTAAAAAACGTCCTCATTTGGCGGCCATTTTTTCCCCCTACTTTTCTTTATGGTCTTAAAAGGCTTACTTTTCTCTCTTCATATCTCTTTTTGAATTCTCCCCTCAAAACAGAGCTCATATCAGCAAGGCATATACATTGGATTGTGTGACATGGTTACCTTTCCTCAAATACTATCACTATCAAAATATTCCTAAAGTCATAAAAAAAGATTTGTCTCATTTAAAATATATTGTAAAAATCCAAAGACAAGTGAAAAAAGAATTTTGTGAGTGGTACAGAAAATCTTAATGGAGTCACACTATCTGCAGAGAGGTACTTTGGGGATTTACTTTATTTTCTGTACTTAAAATATTTAATTTTATGAGTTGGAGGTTTTATAGTGCATTGAGTTTAGTGAGAAAGGAATAATTTAGATTAATATGGCTAACTTAATCTACCAACATAGATCAATATATGCTAATCTTTATATATATTTCTAGTAAAGACCAGATCTTTGGTGTAGTGATCATTTGTATATATAAATAAATGTACACATGGGAACACACACACATACATACACACAAACTCATGAGCAACCGTGCTTCTTTATAGACTAAAAAGTAATACCAAAGGTTTGGTAAATATTATATTTTGGTCACTTTCCCTGAGATACATAAACATACACGCATGATTAAAAATCATGCAAGAATAAATAATTCCAGGTTATTTACAATGTCCTTTTTAAAAATCTTTTATTTTGTAGTAATTATAGCCTCTGAATAAGTTTCAAAAATTGTACAAAACATCCTGTAGTCTTCACTCAGCCTCTCCCAGTGATATAGATAATCAACATTGGCATAATAATGTTAACTAGACTACAGTCTTTATTCATTTTTCACCATTTTTTAATCTGTGCTTATTTATATGTATATAGTTCTGTGGTGGTTCAAAGCTGTATGTACCCCCATAAAACAAGTTTTAAAGTTAATCCATTCCTATGGGTATGCACCCATTGTAAGTAAGACTTTTTGATGAGGCTACCTCATTTAAGGAGTGACCCACATCACTCAGGATGGCTCTTAATCCTATTATTGAAGTCCTTCTAAAAGAATGAAATTCAGACAAAAAGAGAGAAAGCTATGATAACAAGAAGCTGAAGTCAAGGAAACCTAGAAGAGAAGGGAAAGAACAGGCGATGCCGCCATGTACCTTGCCCTGTGACAGAGGAGCCAAGGATCATCTTCTGGAAGAAAGCATGGCCTCAATGATGTCTTGATGTGGACATTTTTCTGGCCTCAAAACTGTGATTGAATAAACTCTCATTGTTTAACAGGACCAATTTTACTGTATTGTTTAAAGCAGCCTAAGAAACTAAAACAAGTTCTATTAAATTTTATCCAATGTATAGATTCACATAACCACCTGCAACAGTTTGAAGCTGGATGGACCCCAGAAGAACATGTCCTTAGAGGTAATCCATTCCTGGGCTTGCAAACCTATTACAGATGGAATATTTTGATTAGATTCAATTAAAGGACCTTTCTTATGATTAGATCACTTCAGTAGGGCATGACCCAGAGTGGGTCTTAATTCTTTTACTAGAGTCCTTTATAAACAGAGGGATAAAAACCATGGTCACACAACTGAATAAGGAAAACAAGTTTTGAATCTTGTCTTAATAAAACAATAAAATTTTAAAATCATTGGAAAAATATATTAAGAAAGTTTTGTATTGTCTAAGTGATAGGCAAATGACCAATGAAAAAACACAGAGACCCATACAGAAACATATTTTGAAATTTGATTTATGATAATGCTGGCAGTGAAGACTGATAGCTGAAATGATAGAATTTTTTTTCCATCCCAAAAAGAACAACCACTTTATTATATGGTTAAAATTTAATATTTATGACAATGATTCCAAAAATAAAACCTCAACAACAACAAAAAATATTGACAGATTACAAGCTATTCTTGAAATAATAAACTTTTTAATAAGTGGTACTGGAAAGATTGTTTAGCTATATGGAAAAAACAAGTAAATAAAGGGGAAAAAAAGAAATTGGATTCCTGCCTCACAACAGGCACAATGATATTTTCCAGATTGATAGTGACTCAAGTGTAAAAAGCAAAATGAAAAACTTTTTGAAAACAACATAGGTTTAGCTTTTTTTTTTGTTTTTTGTTTTTCCTTTTAGAAGGTGAGAGGACTATGTAAGCAGTGTAACAGCACAAAAATGAAGATCATAAAGTAAAGGATTAATACGTTTTATTACATTAAAAGTAAGAACTTCTTTTTATAAGAATCAAGAAAAAGAAAAGATAAGCCATGATCTGGGAAGCAATCATTGTAACATATCTAATCAGTAAAAGATTGACATCCAGAATATATTAAAAACACCTCTGAATCAATAAGAAAAACACAAACAATTGAATAAAAAATTGGAACAAATGAATAAAAATGCATCTAATCAGAAGCATTCAGAGTCCATAAACATTTTAAAAAGTATTCTACCTCATTAGTAAACAAACACAAATTACAACAAGAAGTTATCAATTTACACATACATGCACACCCCAAAATGGAAAAAGGTGAGCAAGAATGTAGAGCAAAGGGAACATCATACTCTGCTAGTCGCAGCTAAAATTGATACAAGCTCTTTGGAAATCTCGCAACACCAATTAAAGTGAAAATATCCATATTCTAAGTACCAGGAACTCTATTCTTAAGTGTATACACTAAAGAAATTCTGGCATATGTGCTCCAGGAGTAAGGTACAAAAAATCTGCAGCAGTGTTCATAATAACAAAAGATTGGAACAGTGCCCTAAATTGACTGCAACCCAAATGTCCATCAACAGTACAATGTATAAATAAATTGCTGTATAATCATGCATTCGAATAACATACAACAGTGAATATAATGAGCTACAGTTAAATGTACCAAAATAGATAAAACTTAAGAACATAATAAAGAGTAAAATAAGTCACAGAAGAATGTGTGCAGACTAATCCCACTTATAGAAAGTAAAAAATAAGAAAATCGAGCAAACAATATGTTGTTAAGGACATATACATACAAAGTAAAATTACAGAAAAGCAAGGAAATGACTACCAAATATTCAGGATTAAAGATTTTACCTCCTGGAAAGGGAGTGAATCCTATTACAGAGGAGCACAGGGGCTGTTTTTTAATCTGATTGATAGTTATGCAGATAATTTTATTATTATTATTTACCCTGTAGGCATCTTTATGTACACTGTTTTTATATATGCTATATTTTCCAATAAAATAAAATGAAGGATTTTTAATAGTGCTGCACCATTTTACTTTAATTAATCTAGGATTCTCACTTTTCTCTCTCACATGGATAATGTACACACATATACACTCAAATATTACCTTTTATTTTTTAATTTATCTTATACAAAGCTTACTTTGTGACTGATCAGCTTATATATTGAATGAAGAGAGTAATAATATTTCTTTCTCTGTACATTTATTTTAACCTTGATGTACTTTATTGTACTCCAAATATGATTTATATATTTAAAAATTGTCAGAGCTTCCTAGTGAAAGGAAACAACCTAAAGCTTTTTAAGTCAGTTTTCAGGTTTTAAATGCTCCTGGGAATTTTATGAAATCTGGAATTTATTATCATTAAAAGTAGCATCCTTCTTAGCAGGATCAAGTAGTCAGAAGTAGAAAGAAAATAAATTTAATTGCTATATACCTTAATAGAGTAAAATGAAAATGTACCTCTTTCATTTGTTAAGCAGTCATATAAGATTTAAGTTTAATGTTTGCCCATAAAGAAATAAATCCAGGGAGACATATAACTTTACATATCTTAATTAAAGTTTATGTTTTAATAAATTATTTTAAAAGATAGGTCTCAATTAAAACATATGGGCCAATTTATAATTATAGGTACTGAAAATTACAGATTTGTTAAGCCAAGACACAGGTATTAATGTTTATTAATCCAATATGTATAACAATATATTGAATAATATGTATCTTGTAATTTGAAGTCTGTTTAAATTAAGCAGTGTTTATCACATAGATTTGACATTTTTTATTATTATTAGAATTTGTTTTATTCAGGGGTAAAACCAGATGGGTGGCTTTATTTATATAGACCATTTTTATGTCTTCAAATGCTAGTTAGGCTATTTTACATATCATTGTAAGTGATATGAGCCACATAATCAAATACTGAAAATACACAGGCACTTATCAGAAGAAAAATAAGTCCTATTCTCTTTAGGGTTGGATTTGTTTTTCTAATCTTGAATTAGCATTTTGCATTGAAATTCACTGAATTTCATTTTAATTCTCCCTGGGTCATACCCCAAACCATCCTAAATCTATCAATTGGAATTAATTAGTACTGTACCCCAGGTGAGCGTGTTCTAGCATATTGACAAAGTTAATATCCACCAAATTGGTTATGTACTTGCTGACCATAGAAAAGTGCTTATATAATGTGATTTCAAGGATGATAGTAATAAAAACTGTAAAATTCGTTTTGGGTACTTTAAAGTTCACAAGGCAGTTTAAAGTATAATGCTATATTTGATCTGTAGACAAATTAATGGCTGCTACAATTATTTTATGCATTAGAAACAGAGGTTCAGGAAGCCTAAGAAATGTGCCAAATTTCCACAGCTATTAAGTGTTGGGAGACAGCTCTGCATAGATGTGTCATGTCTGTGTGTCTTGCAAGCAGAGTTGTTCTCTGCTCTGTGGTTCAGACTATATTTTCAAGGATATTTTATATCTAACAGCCTTGTACGAAGGAGGTAGTCTTCCTTGAGCAATGGTTGAGCAAGTTTGCAAGCAGCCCATTATAAAAGATTTGTGTTTCTTAAACTTGGGATTTCTCAGCTGTGATGCAAACCCACTGTGTGTACAGCAAATACCTGGGCCTTTCTGCATTGATTCTTGGGGACTTGGGGACAAGGGAAACTCACATGAATGTGGGGCCATGGATAATAGAGTTCTTTGTCTCTAACCCAGGAGCCTTTTGTTTTCCACCAGCACCCAGAAACCATGGCAGAGTAACTTCTAAGTTTGCGGTTATTGTAAAATCTCAGACCTGTCATAGCTTTTGACAATAAATTGTGGAGTAGAGGAGCCAACAGAGCTCTTTTATTTCCTGGCCCAGCACACTTTTTATATACTACAATGGGTCCCAAGGCTCCAAATTCAGATTCCCAGGATACTTTTTTTATTTGAAAAAAAAGAGATGCACGTTCATGCATCCTAATTGCGCTAAGTGTCTCATATACCACCATTTTGGTTTTATGTATATGTGTGTGCTATAGGATATCTCTAGAAGGAAACAAACAACAGATGATATTTGTTGTTTCTGGTGAAAAGAACTAGATACAACAAGTAGGAAGGATATTCTTTTTTTTTTTTTTTAAGATTTATTTTATTTATTTCCCTCCCCCTCATTTTTTGTGCTTGCTGTCTGCTCTCTGTGTCTGCTCGTCTTCTCTTTAGGAGGCACTGGGAACCAAACCCAGGATCTCTCATGTGGGAGAGAGACACTCAATCTCTTGAGCCACTTCCACTCCCTGCTTTGTTGTCTCTCATTTTGTTTCCTCCTTGTGTCTCTTGTTGTATCATGTTGTCGTGCCAGCTCACTGTCTTGCTTGTCATCTCCAGGAGGCACCGGGAACCAAACCTGGGACCTCCCATATGGTAGGCGGGAGCTCAATCACTTGAGCCACATCCACTTCCCTAGGTATTCTTTTTTTTTTTAATAAATTAAAAAAAAATTTTTTTTAAAAGCTACTTAGATTACATAAATGTTACACAAAAATTATAAGGATTCCCATATGCTCTACCTCCCACACCTCCCACAACCTCCCACATAAACATCCTTCATTAGTGTGGCACATCACCTGCAATGGATATATACATCCTGGGGCTTTGCCATTAAGCATGTACCATAGTTCACATTGTAGACCACACTCTTTCCTCCCCAGTTTTGCATGTTATATGCTGCTATAAAATGGCCTATATCTGTCGTTGCAATGTCACTCAGTATAATTCCCAAGTCCCAAAAAAAACCCTGTATTACAACTGTTTTTCCCTCTCCCTGCCCCCAAAGCGGCTAGTGGCCACTGGCTCCACATTAATGTAGTAATTTCTTCTATTGCTTGAATCACAATATGTCTATAACAGAATACCAGTAAGTCCTCTCTAGTCTATAGCTCTTCCCCCAATCCTGAGGAGTCTGGGATGGTGATGTCCACTCCACCTCCAAGTGAGAGGGGGCTTATATCCCATGGATAAGATGGATGGGATTATCCTGTTTGCAGCTGCAGACTCTTTCCATTCCCAGGGATGGCTGTTGTCCATCATCAACTCCCCGCCAGGTGTCCTCGGTGAGTCCATTGAACTGTAGAGTAGGAGTTGCAGCTCCACTGAGATTCCGGCCCAGCTGGCACATGGACAGCCCAAAGACTCCAGTCTCTGGATGTACACCTACAAACTCCAGCACCATGTTTAGGTTTGAATAGAAGAGACAGATGAACCATGTGCAGGGAAGACATATTGGAGTCCAACTCTGTCACTGTCAGAACCACAGATTCCAAAGTAGGGCCCACTGATAAGACACCAAACTCTGGAGCTATCCACCCTG
>JAQZBX010049211.1:0-19985 GCA_029593785.1 Cabassous unicinctus | reverse complement strand
TTATCAATAGATCCCTTACATAATTACCGTAAAGCTCTTTCAGTCCTACTGACAAACATTGAAAAGCTTGTTTTACGTAGTTACTGTGAAAGTGTAATTTCTGCCCTGCTGAGAAACACTGTGAATGTCTGTTCATTCATTGTTTTTCCCGAGCACTGCAGTTTTTAATCATACTCCCCTCACATGCCCTCCCCATATGCATGTAGACATGTAGTATAAGAGGCCCTTCTCGCTTTGTGGCAAGTGTGGACAGCAAGTCTCAGAAGCATCACACTCTCCTCCTACCGCTGAGGATGAGTATTTTACTCCAGGATGAGGCTCAGATGTACCACCAGGAAAGAGCCTCCCCACATAAGACCCCAATAAATACTCACTTGCTCGCCAAGCTGGACTGGACCAAGTCTTTCTTTTGTCTGACATATCTCTCACAATTTCATGTGAAACTGTCATTTTACATGGCTGCCTGCTATACTTGGAAATGCATCCATACATATATATATATATATATATATATAGATAGATAGATAGATAGATAGATAATATATATATTATATATATATTCTGAGTAAATTATATATTCCAATAAAACATTGTGCCTTGTGATACAATTGTGTGGACAAACAAAATCCTGCCATTATTCAAGTTACAGTGTCAGTATACTCATTGATCTAGATAGTAATCAAGCTTTCAAATCAACAACTACTAAATGATGATTGTGCTAAGTGATTCAAATATGGGGTCTTATGTGAGTAATGGAAGTCAAAGAAGTCTTTCTTGAGCAAAAGATAATTGAGCTGAGATATGAAGAGTGAATAATTATTAACCTGAGAGTTAAATACACCGTCTTTCTATATTGACCTGATGAATAAAAAATCATGGATATTATTTATTTTCAACATTTTGTTTCTACTTTACTAAGAGGGCAATGCAATAGTGAAATTTTAATACACATTATCTTGATATCAATTTGTTTAATTTGTGCACTGAAATGTTGGTCAGATATTAATGGGCAAAATTGAGTGTATCCTGGGTCCTAGTGTTAATCTCTTTTTTTTTTTCATAAAAAAGTATTTCTGTTCAGAAAACTTGTGTACAACCATGACTAAAACTTTGCTTTAATAATTTAGAAATATAATTTGAATGAAAGAAGCCGTAAAATGATCCTGGGATGCTGCAAAGATTTATTTTTTAATAGATGGATATTCAAAAATACTTTTGAAGTAGTTTATTCTTTTATTTCAAAAAATCAATTCAAAAGATTATGATCATGATGCTGTGGTTTCAAATAGCTGGATTTCAGCATTTTGACTCTGAAAAAAAATTTTTTTTCCCTTAAGAAGACTTTTGAGTATAAATTTAAACCACACAATGCTATAAAACATGTGTTTCTTCCAATACTGATATATAAGTTTTTTTGGCATAACTGATTAGAATTTGAGGTCCTGAAAATTATTGGATTGAATCTCAAATTCAGAGTTAATAACCAACTCTTTGATTAACTTGTTTTCATGAGGTTATTATAATATATTCACAGGACATTCATCCCTCCTGGGAAAAGAATGAATTTTATTGAAAGGAAAGCAAATTTCCACTCTTAATATTCCTTCAAATAAACAGATCCTAGAACAAAAATAAACAAAGCAGAATAAATAAGGCCGAAGCAGATGTGTATTTAGGTAACAAGAGTTCATTTCCCAGGGCTTTGCTCATTGGTGTAAACTATGAGGAATGATGGCAAATGAAAGTTCCGTACTGCAAGGTAGAGGGTAAAAGCAGAACTAGTAAATAAGCAAGGATCTGCACCAAAAGAACTCCCAAAGGTAGGCTAGCTAGCTTTTCAGATCTTGGTCCTCTTGTACATGGTAGCCAGTTTTAAGTTATTCTTTGAAATGTATTTTGTTTTTCTTGAGCCTTAATTATCCTCAAAATTTATTTCTATATCGTCTCAATATACCTTTGGGAGTTTCATAATGGGTCTAATAAAATTCTGTAATTGGACAAATAGGAAAGAAATAATAGGATAAATATTTACTGTGTTGAATCAAAGAGTACAAAAGGCATATACAGAAGCCTGGATATATCTGAGAGCATAAGGGCACATGGAGCAAGTAGGTAACACTTCGGATTCCTTCACAGGGATTCCAGAATGGAGAATTAGCTTCAAATGAGTTTGAGTATATACTATAAGCTATGTGAGGTTAAGCTGTCATCTCCTGAGGACATCTCCTGCAATTATATTGTGATAATTAAATCAGATAAAGGATGATATCATTATAAAATAATAAATGAATGTTTAGTATGTGTCAGGGTTTTTTTAATTTTTAATTTTTATTTTAAAAAAGCTTTAGATTACATAAATGTTACATTTAAAATGTAAGGGATTCCTATATTTCCCACCTCCTTCCCTCCCACTTTCCCATATCACCAACAACCTTCATTATTGTGGTACATTTGCTAAAATTGATGAACACATATTGAAAAATTGCCACTAACCATGGATTGTAGTTTCCATCATAATTTACACTCTATCCCACACAATTTTGTAGATTATAACAAAATATACAATGGTCTGTATCCATCATTGCAATGTCATGAAAATTTCCTGAAAATGCCCCCATATTACACCTACTTTTCCCTCTCCCTCAGAACCTCTGGTTGCCATTGCCTTTATATCTATGATAAATGTTCTTCCATTGCTAGAATAACAATAAGTCTGTAGTAGAACAATAATATGTCTATTTTAGTCCATTGTTCCTTCCTCAATCTTAAGGATTTGGGGATGGTGATGCCCACTCTGTTGAATTAGTTTTAGCACAATCATAGGAATATAGATGACAGAATTTATAAATGTGTAAAATATATTATTGGAGGACAGATTAATGTTTTCTTTGGAAATATTCTAAGATATGCAAACACTGCTAACTAAACGTAAGGCATTACCTTCCTTAGTCTCTTACCACGAGACATGGATTGATATCTGCCTTTCTTTCAAGTTTTACTCAATGCTAAAATTCTACTTTACTTATGAACTAATTTCTCTCAAACAATCTTTTCATTGCCACTTTAACATCTTTGCTCCTCAAACTGTAGACAACAGGACTAAGCATGAAAATCACAGTAGTGTAAAATAGAGACACTAGCATATAAATGGTCCAAAGTGTAGCTCGAATTGGTCTCACATGTATGAAGTGTATTGTCCCATGATAAACTGACCAACCAGTTATGGAAGAGCCACTCATGGAAAAGACTTTCTGACTTCTTTCATCAAATGCATCTTCAGAATGGCCAACAGAATAAAAGAATAGGAGACCAAAACATCTACTATAGTGGTTATCTCAATAAAGCCCAGAAAGTAGGATAATAGAAGATGGTTGAAATGAGTGTCAGAAAAAGAAATTGTGACAAGTGGAGGGATGTCACAAAACACATGTCTAATTTCATTCAATGCATAGAAGGAAAGGCTAAACATGGCCACTGTGTGCAATGTAACATGCAAAATGTCACCATCATAAGAAGTAATGATGAGTGCCACATAGAATTTGGGGGTGACATGGTAACATAATACAGCAGTGATGTGTAGATTGCTAGAAAGTGATCACAAGCCATTGCAGCCAAAGGAAACACTCTGTAGTCCCTAAAATAACTAATAGAAACATCTGTGTTTCACATCCAAGAAATCAACTAGGTTTATTCTCTACCAGGAAATTGACTAACATTTTAAGGGTGACAAGAATAACAGCACACTCGAAAAATAATTCATGGGATTGTGGAGCTCAGAATCCCCAATGACCAACAAAACAGTTTCAAATTTCTTAAAAGGGTAAAGAGATAAATTACTAGAAATAATAAAAATAAGAAGAATTGCAGCTCAAAATGATCCATGAAACCCTACAACATAAACATGGTGACTTCAGTCACATTCTTTAATGGAATCCTGTGTATATCCAAATCAGATGGCAACCCTGACATTTCAGTTTATAATGATAGGTCCTCAAGGCAATGTCCTGTGAAAATACAGTCCATACAATTTTATCCTCATCTTTGTTCCTTGGAAGGGCATAATGTAATCCATGGCATTAATGCTATCAGCAACAACAAAGTAATTGGATTCAAGTGGATGTACTGCCCTGTGTAAATTAAAGGAAGAAACTGTATCTTTCAATTGTTGGCTAAATGGTCATTTTAAAAATCTATGAAATTAAATATTAATTTTCACTTTATTTCTAGTCAGTTTTCTACTTCCTTTTCTCATATTACATATCTTAAAATTTTCAGACACAAATAAGTATTCAGATTTTTAAATTCAAAAATATCATAGTTGAAAACACTATGATAATAAAAATAAGAAGACTTGCAGCTCAAAATGATCCATGAAAGCCTACAAAATAAACATGGTGATTTCAGTCACATTCTTTAATGGAATCCTGTTTATATGTTAATTAGATGGCAACTTTGGCCTTTCAGTTTATAATGATAGGTCTGAGTACTATTACTACATTTGTAACAATATGCAGCAAATGCCTGTCCTTATTGGTAGTAATTATAAAGGTGAACAACCACATTCATATCACAAGACTGTATTAAACTTAAAGATGAAGCAAGTGTGACAATTGTGTAATTTTAAAATATTGCCTGATGACTCCTATTATAGTTTGTAAGCTGCTAAAAGCAGACATGATGCTATGGGTTAGATTCTGGCAGTAAGAATTTATTATCTTACAAGGTTATATATTCAGTCAAAGAAAACTGTCCAAATCAAGACATCATCAGGCAATGCTTTCTCCCTGAACACTGGCTGCTGGCAATCCTGGATTCCTCTGACTCTGTCACATGGTAAGTCACATGGTGACATCTACTGGTCTCCCATTTCACTCCTTGTTTCATTGATTTCAGCTTCTTCCTTTAGTGACTTTCTCTTTCTTTGTGTATTCATCCCACATATAAAGGACTCCAGTAAGAGTATTAAGACTTATCTGGGCCATGCCTTAATGGAAATTACCTATTCAATAGGCCCTACCTACAGTAGGTTTACACCCACAAGAATGGATTAGCCTTAAGAACATGATTTTCTGGGGTCCATATTGCTTCAAACCATAACACTCCAACCTCTGGGCCCCTAAAAGACATGTTCCTTCCATGTGCAAAATACATTCATTCCATAACAATATTTCAAAAATCCTTAAGTCAATCCTGTATCAGTATAAAGTCTCATCAAAATCTTTTATCAGTGTGGACGGTCCTGAAGTTACAACTCCCTCTGGCTGTTGAACTATGAAACTTACATCAAGTTATCTAATTCCAATATACAAAGGAGGGGCAGTCATAGGATAAACATCACCATTTCCATTGGGAGAAATTGGAAGGAAAACAGGATCACATGATGGGCCCTAAATAGTTCCAAAACCCTGCAGGGCATACTTCATTAGATTTCAAGGTGTGAGTCATCCATAGAGTGATTCTTTTTTTCTCTTGGCATGATGGAATGGAAGCCCTACACTTTCCAAATGCTTGTCCAGGGACCATGGATTTGGCTTCACCTTCATCAAGGATCAGGGTGGTGACCAGTCTCCCCACAATCTTCCAGACATTTGGGAAGCCTGGGGTTGTAACACTCTTGTGGAACAACGTGGCAGAATGCCTTCCCTCTCCAATCTCTGGGGCATACTCACCCTTTCCACACACATGCCTGGGGTTCTATCTACAGGCCTGAGAAACTGTCTTCAGTCCAGACCTCTGCTTCCATGATATGGCCTTTTGAAGTCATTTTTCCTTCAATTTATCCCTTTGCTGCCCATTTTAGTTCAGGCTGGCAGGGATTCCTTCCTACAGTTCTCAACAACAACAACAAAAAATCAAACAAACAAAAAACCTTGTCAATTTTTCATATAGAATGCAAGGGTCCCACCTGTCACCCAGTAGAAATTTCCACACATCCTTTCTGAATAAATGCATGTCTAATCTTGAGTTGTACTGAAATGGCTGAATGGGTCCATATTCAGTTAAAACCTCACAGGGAGCACTATTCTCTGGGTACTCATTTTCCAGAAGCTCAGAATTTTCCAAACCATAAATTTCTAGTTTCTTTGTGGCCAAGACTTCATTTAACAGTTTATTCCTTTTTTCTCACATTTTGCTCTAAGCTGCAAGAAGAAACCAGGCTGCACTTTCTACATTTAGTTTGGAAAACACTTCAGCTAAATTCCCAAGCTCATCACTTTCAAATGTTGCCTTCCATCTAACATCAGATGCCAATTTGCCAAATTCTCTGCCACTTTAAAATAAGAGTCACCTTTCTTCCAGTTTGCAATGCATCATTCATTATTTCTGTGTTAGGCCTCATCAGAAGTATCTTCAGCTTCCATATTTCTACCAGCACTCTTTTCAAAGCAATCTAGGCGTTTTTGATCAAACATCTCACAATTCTTCTTGTGTATCCTCATTAGCCAATTTAAAACCCTTTTTAAATTTTCTAGTATTTGCAATAGCAGCACTCCACTTTCTTGGTACCAAAATCTGTTTTAGTCTTCTAGTTTGCCATAAGCAATATACCAGAATATGATGCTTTTATAATGTGGGCTTGTTTGCTTACAAACTTAAAGTTCTGAGGCTAAAAAAAATGCTTTCTCTCTGAAGACTGGCTGGTGGTGACCCTGGGCAACTCTGTCATATGGAAAGTCACATGGTGGCATTTGCCGGTCATTCCCTTGTCATTCAGGTTTCATTGCCTCTAGCGTCCTACGTCCATGGTTTTCTATTCCTGTGGGCATAAACCTAATGTGAAAAAGAACTTTGATTAGATTATTTCAGTTAAAGTCCTTTTGATTAAGCTACTTCAATAAAGACTGGCCAAAGTGATTCTTAATTTTCGTACTGGAATATAGTTTCAGCAATCATATTCATGGATTTATAGAAGAATTTATCTTACATCATGGTATTTCACACAACATTGCTTCAGAATAATGAACCCACTTCACAGTAAATGAAGTGCAGCAAGGGACACATGCCCATGGATTTCACTGGTCTGACAAATATCCCATCTTCCTGAAGCAGATAAGTTGATGGAATGGTTTAATGGCCTTTTGAAAACTCAATTTTGGTGCCCACCAGGTAACAATACTTTGAGGGACTGGGCAATGTTCTCCAGGAGGCTGTTTATGCTCTAAATCATATCCACTCTATGATGATTTCTCCCATAGCCAAGATGTACAGGTCCAGGAATCAAGGGGTGGAAAAATGGGAAGGGAACCACTCATTATTACCACTGATGATAAACTATATATTTTTTTGTTGTTGCTAAGCTGCTGCTATACACATCCTAATTCCAAGAGAAGGAGTGCATCCACCAGGAGACACAAATGAACTGGTAGTTAAGATGTCACCTGACCACTTTGGGCTCTTCATGTCTCTGAATCTATAGGCAAATAAGGGAATCACTGTACTGACTAGGGTTATTGATCCTGACAAACAAAGGGAAATGGAACTGCAGTGCAATTACACAATGTAGGTGAAGAAGAATTTTCCTGGAATGCAGGAGATCTCCTAGAATGCATCTTTGTTTTACCATGCCATCTGATTAAAGTCAATAGAAAACTGCAACAACTCAATCCAAGGGAGACTACCAATGACCCCAAAACTTCAGGAATGAAGGCTTGGGTCACCTCACTAGGCAAAGAATGACAGAGAGCTGAGGTGCTTGCTGAGAGTAAAGGGAATATGGAATGGATAGTGGAAGATGATTGTTATAAATATGAGCTATGACTATGTGACCAGTTACAGAAGCAGGGGATGTAATGTTTACAAATGTTTATTTCTTGTTTTGTTATGAGTATGCTTGTATATATAAATAAAGTGAATGTCTGTGTTTCCTTCCCAGTCTTATCCTCTTGTCATATGACATAAGTTGTACCAGCCTCATGTCACAGTATAGAAATCATAGAATATTAAGTTTAGGAGTGACTATTACCCAAGGGTTTGCACCCTGCCCTGGGGAAAATTAGTGTGTTTCTGGTTGTACACAGGATAGTTGAGTATTATTATGTGGAAATATGAATGTTATTGTTTTTACTTAGGGATTACATATGATTTAAGGAGAAGGGCATGGAGTCTTAGTTGAGTGTACTGTGATCATTAAGAGTCAGCTTGGCCTGGTTTTGGTGTCCATTTGTTTGGTCAAGCAGGCACTGGCTGTAGTGTTATTGTGAGGATACTTCATGGACTTATTCATTAGTAAGTCACTTGCACCTATGCTGATTACATTTGCAATCAACTGAGAAGATTGCCTTCAAAAATGAGAGAATACACATCCAATCAGTTGAAGCCTTTCAAAGGAGAAGTGATGATCTAAATAGTTGGAGGAGATAATTTCCATTTCTATTTCAGCCAGCTAACTTCTCCTGGGAAATTCATTGAAAATGGTCATTGGAGTTCCCAGCTTGCAGCCTGCCCTATGGAATTTGGACTTGTTCCTGCACACAGTCACTTCAGACAATTCTTATAAAAATCTCAAAATATTTCTGGTTATCTCCTGTCACTTCTGTTTCCACAGAGAACCCACACTAAGAGATAAGGTGGAAGGTGGTGGTTTGAAGCTGTATGTATCCAAAACAAAATGTTCTTAAAGTAAATCCATTCCTTTGGGTATAAACACACGGTATGCACTACCTCTTAATGAAAGTACTTCAATGAAGGTGTAACCCATCTCAGTTAGAATGAGTCTTAATCCTATTACCATAGTCATTATAAGTGGAATGAAATTCACACAAAGAAATAGAAAGTCACAGATGGAGTAGCCAGAAGCTGAAATCAACTGAAACCAGAGGAGAGAACAGGAGATGCCACCATGTGTCTTGTCATGTCACAAGCTAAGGACCAAAAGTCACCAGCAGCCAGCACCCAAATGCCACATTCTTGGGGAGAAAGCATCACCTTGATTAGGCCTTCATTTGTACATTTTCCTGGCCTCAAACCAGTAAGCTAATGAATCCCTATTGTTTAAGCCAAATCATTCCATGGTATTTTTTTAAGCAGCATAGGAAATTTAAACATGTGAAGAAAGCATAAAAGTGAAATATCACATCCATATTTTATTTATCTGAAGTAAATGAATAAAGAATTATAAAATCAATACTTTTCAACAGTGTTACATAATTAATGAGCCCTAAACCAGAAGTAAAGTATTTCTTCTTTAAGCTATGCATATGTTTGCTATATGACACTAAATACACATTCAGTAAAATTCTATTGAGAATAAATCCAGTGAATGCCAATATTCTGTGATATAAGAGACCAAAATGATTGACCTCTGTTAATTGTGGATATTTCAATGAGACAGTCTGCTTATGGACATGTCAATGAAATAATAGTAAAATTATTTACGTTCCTCTGACAATATAATTTTGTGGCGATTCTTAGTCATTGATCTCTGAAGAGCAAGAAGTTGATTTTCAAATGAAGGTATATTTTGTAGGAAATCATGTCCCACTACAAAAATTATCTACAACACTATAATAAGCTAGGAACTTGGTAGAGAAAACAAATGGTATTTAGCCACTTTATCCAATCTTTCTGAAAACAATTATTCCTGTTAACTACTATTCTGGACCATTGAACTGGTTGTGTAATATTCAGCTAATTCCACTTAAAGAGGAGTTAGAAGCATATACAATTTTTTATTAAATATAATACGAAAAACTAAAATCATACCATTAGCTGAAATCTCGTGTAGTCTGAAAACATAAAATAACAAAGGTTCATGAGAAAACATTTACAAACATTAAATATGAGAAGGAAAGCTATGAGAGCCACTATATTAAGTGGTTAGTAGAGTTTAGGGATTATGTCGACATTATTTATATAAATTACAGAGCAATCAACAAACTAAGTAATTTTGTTTCCTTTCACACATGAAAATTCATGTCAAGCTAGATATATAATATTTGATCATGGTCATGTGGTTAGTTACCAGTACAGCCAAGATTCTAGCTCAGATTTCTCTGACTCCATACAATAAAACACTTGACTATATATACATTTCCAAAGTAACATGCAAAATTCTGGCATCACTATTGCCTAGAAACAATACAAACTATGTCTTAACTTCTTTGAATTCTTTTTATACTGCCATCATTCTTAAAAGACAATGGAATTATAAAACTAATAAGAAAATGAAATTACTTCTAAATAAGATATAAAATGTACAAATTAAATTTAATATTAATTTATAAATCTCTGTCTTAAAAATAATTAATATGGCAAAGTGTCAAATACCAAATTAATGATTAAAAATCATTTTTTCTGCCTTTAATAATTTTCCTAATACTTAAATATAGTCCTTTATTTCTACTTCCCCTATTTTCTTCTGTTCTACCAAGAAAATTAAATAAAATCTCGATTTTGCAGCTTTATTGATCTAATTATGTAGAGAGACCGTTTTTGTTTTTCATGTTGTATTCCCTAGAAGGCTTATGCTTCAGTGTTTTTGTTTTATTTTTCTATTTTTGTGCTTTAGTTTTAATACAGCTTTGTGTAAACTAGAACATACTATCTCAAATTTAATCATTAAAGCACATACTCTTGTTTGAGAATCACAGTTGCAGTTTCAAAAATATTATGTAAGTGATAAAAACCTTTCCTCTTATTTCTGGAACTGAATTGGTCATTCAATTTTGATATGCTGTGAGTATTATGCATTTGTATTCTTATGCCAGTTGATATATTTTTTCTTGGCATCAATAGGGAATGTCAATGGAGAAAACACAATAACTTTCTTCTACAACATAACAGCAATAAGATGAGATTTTATTTTCCATCATAAAAAAGTGAAAGTTTCTGGAACAACAAATTCTATGATGAAAACGACTACAAGAAAGATCTTTGGCTTTTTGTTAAAAATGATACCTCAATGGAAAAAACATGTGGCAAAAGATTGTAAAAGTTCTAATATGTTTTCCTAGATCAAATGTTTATTAGCAATTTGCATTATGTTAATGACTTAAATTTCTTGAAATCCAGTTTTGTTTTGCTGTTAATATAGCTTCCTTATTTCCTCAAAAACTCCATAAATATTTATTTTATAAATTAATATATATTATGTCTTGAGTTTTATATGGTCTGTCATGATTTGTGTATGACATATATTAACCAATGGATGAATACCTACTGGCATACTTAAGAAAATCTCAAGATATTTTTGAAAAGTATATGAATGACTTGATCTAACTTCAAGGCATTCTAACTTAGTGGACAGATAATGTTGGTTATGGAATCTGGAGAAAATATAGAACTAAAGAAATATGATATTGATAGGGAGCCATTTGGAAGCACTTGGTCTATTAATTAAATGCAATCTCAAATTGATATATAGATTTAATGTAGGGCAATTAAAATTCAAGCATTTTTGTGTAGAAATTGGCAGTGTGATTTTACAATTTGGAAGAAAATGCAAAAGATTAAGATAGTCAAAACAACTTTGAAACAATAGAAAAAAGTTAGAGGTCTCATATAATTTCATTTTAGGATTTATCAAAAAGATAATAATCAATAGAGTGTGGTATTGTTGAAAAAGTAGATAATGTGATCAATGAAACTGAATAGATAGCTCAGAAATAGATTCACACATATATGGTGAAGATTAGCGCCACCAACAAAGGCTTGAAGGATGCAAGGGTGGTGAATTCATCACATTCCTTTTCAACTTTATTTTCCCTGTGCAGAAAACAGATGGATCTTGGAGGACAGTGGATTATCATAAACCCAACCTGGCAATTACTCTAATTGCAGCTGCTGTTTCAGATATGGTATCATTGCTTAAACCAAATAACACATCCCCAGGTACCTGATATGCAGAAATTGATTGGGAAAATAATTTGCATTTTTCAATATTTGTTAGTTTCCTTTCAACTGGCTAGGCCAGCTAACTATCTTCACTGTCTTTCCTCAAGGGTATAGCAAATCTTCAGCCCTATGTCATAGTCTACTCTCTAGGTAACATGATGAAATTATCCTTCCAGAAGACATTACATTGTGTTTTGTTCCTAACTAATTTTATGTCAATGACTATTTCAGGACTTCTTGAAACACCAAGGTATTTAATGAAAATCCAATTAATGGAATCAAATTGAAACTTTGATATTATTTAGATTCAAAATCACTCTTATATACATTCACAAATTTGAAAGTCCATTCAAAAATGCAGTCAAGATTTTTGTTTATATTTGTAGAGCATAGAATAGAATAATTTAGGATTTTTTGTAGGATACTTTCCCTTCAAAATATAGAAAGGGGTGGGAGGACAATAGAGCAATTATATGAAAATAGCTAAAGACAAAAAATAAACTGGGCACAAAAATGAAAATGCATTATGAACAGAATTTAGAAATATTAATACAACTACTTGCAGTAGAGAATATTTTCATTTTACAACTATTATGCAGAATAGATTCCTCTAAAATTCAAAGCATATGTAAGTCAAAATACAAAATCCAGTACGTTATATTTCTTATACAATTTTTATTAAAAGAAAATAATGCAAACCATTGATATAAAGGGGCACAAAGAAACTAACATTATGGAATAATACTATGGACTGCTGATTTTTTCTTTCCATTTGTCTGAGCCTCACTACCTCCAGGTATTTGTATGACTTTCTACTTTACTTCTTTAGGGTTTCTCTAATTTGACATTTTCCTTGGAGAATTTTCTATTAATTATTTCTTTAAGAGAGCAAGTTCTATTGTCACCATGGACCACCTCTACTTAGTTTTTCCTCCGTAATGGTTATCATCATCCATATATATGTACTTGTTTGATTATTACCCCCCTCACTCATAATAAATTGTCACTTTCATTAGAAGGAACTACACTAACTTCCTGCATGGTGCACTACCAGGGTCTTTGCACTGGTATTCCCCTGTTTGGAAAAAAATTCCTTCCATGAAAATGTGTGAATAAATCGACCCTCTTCAAGACTTTGATCAAATGCCAACTTTTTACTGAGGCCTGCTCTGATCACACTATTTATGCCCACAGGAATATATTAAGATTAAGAACATACTTTTTGGGGTACATAATTCAATTCCCATTAGATTTATAATCCCAATAGATTACATTTAGATATTAGATACATTTTAATTTAATTTTTATATATGGTGAGAGGTAAGAGTCTACATTCATTGTTTTTCATATTGCAATAAAGTTTTCCCAAAACCATAAGTTAAAGAGACTATTCAATCATCATTGAATGGATATGGCACCCTTTAAAATTCAACTTGCCATAGACATGAAAGTTTATTTCTCAACTCCAATTTCAATTTCATTGATCTGTATATCTGCTCTTGTGCTATTGTCATGATTTTCAAAGTTTTATTTAGATATACTCTTATACCACATAATCTATCCAAGGTTTGCAATAAGTCTTTTTTTCAAAATAACATTTTGTTGAAGTATATCATTTATACATGAACATACATAAACAATAATATTGTTATGTATAGTAATAATAGTAAAATTTGTGACTTTACAAAACAAGCATGCACATCATCATATAGGGCTCCCATGCATCTCCCACCACCACCTTGCATTGATGTGAAACATTTGATATAAAATATGAAAAAGCATTGCCAAAATATTCCTGACCATAGCCCATATCTTACATTTGGTGTATGTTTTTCCAAAACACAAAATTATTAAAACCATATGTTAGTATATATCTATTTCTTATTGTTCATGAGGAAACATTCTTCTATTTGTCCTGTTAACTACCATCCATCATCCACCACTGGATTCCCTGTGTTATGCAGTCCCATATTTGTACAATCTATTCAAAGTGGACAATCAGTGGCTCTCATTTTCATCAGAGTTGTGCTGTCAGCACCTCATTCAATTATAAAATGCTTTCATTACTACAAAAGGAAAAATCCCATACCAATTTATACCTCCCTATTTTTGTCCCTTAGTATTGAAATAATATCATGTTGTCATTGTTGCAAAATATCACATTACTGTTTTCTATCATCCATAAATTACATTAGTTTTAATTTTCCTGCATATCACCATATTCTTAGCCCTTTGTAAAAGAAGAGCATTCTTATATTTATACTATTAACCACATTCATCATCCACATCCTAAGTCAGTATGTTATACATTTCATAGTTTATTCTCTATTTTCCTGTCAATTGACATTTATGTCCACAGACTACCTCTTTCAGCCACAACCACATTTATAAATCAGCAGTGTTAGTTATAGTTGCTATAATGTGTTACTCTCAACTCTATTCATGTCCCCAATTTTACAATTAACCTTAATAATATTAATACATACATTAAGCATGTGCTCCCATTCTCAAACCACATTCTATTACTTAGTAACCTATATTGTACAGTTTACCTCCTTGAGTTTACTCATAGAATTTAGTTCATATTAATGAGACCATGCATTATTTGTCCTTGTGTGTCTGCCTTGTTTCACTGAACATAATGCCCTCAAGGTTCATCCGTGTTGTTATATGCATCCTAATTTCATTTCTTCTTATGGCTGAATAGATTCCATTATATGTATATAGCACATTTTGTTTATTCATTCATCAGTTAATGGACACTTGTGGTACTTCTATGTTTTAGCAATTGTGAATAATGCTACTATAAACATCAGTGTGCAAATATCAATTCAGTTCACATACTTGCATCCAGTTTTTCTGAATACATTCCTAGTAATATTGCTGGATCATACAGCAGTTCCATAGTCAGCATCATGAGGTATTGCTAAACTATCTTCCAAGAGGTTGCACCAATATACATTCCCACCAATAGTGAAGGAGTGTTCCTGCTTCTTCACATACTTACAGCACTTGTTGTTTTGTGGGGTTTTTTTGTGTGCTGGTTTAGTTTAGTTTTGTTTTTATAATGGCCATTCTATAAGATGTGAATTGGTATCTCATTATACTTTTGATCTGCATTTCCCTAATAGTGATATTGAGCATTTTTTCATGTGCTTTTAAGCCCTTTTGTATTTCCACTTGGGAGAAATGTCTATTCAAGTCTTTCACCTAATTTTTAATTGGGTTACTTGTCTTTTATCATTGTGTTGTATGGTCTTGTTATATAATGTGAATATCAAACCCTTATCAGATATGTGATTTCCAGATATGTTTTCCCATTGAGTAGTTGACCTTTTTAATTTCTTTTTTTTTCAGTTAATATTTAATTTTAATAAGATTTGTTATGTATGAACAGTCAGCAATGCATAAAGAAAAAATCTTCAGTGAATGTTTACACACAGTGTGAACACATGCTTTAAATATGCAGTGGAGTAAGAGGGATGAATTCACAGTTAACAAACTAAAAAAAAAATCCTTGTTATAAATTACACAAAGCATATAAAAATATTTCTCTGAATCCGTAGATTAAGACTTTAAACTCACCTACCAGCAACTGTGCAGTACTACCCCACTGCCATATGCAGGAGTCAGTCAAACACAGAGGACTTTTAAAGGAGGAGAGAGACCAGTGGATGGCAGAGCTACATCAGGCCCACTCTAGTTGAGACACCAAAACCTTGCTTGCCTGTCTCTTAAGCCTGGAAAATGCCCTGGTTATAGTGGCTACTCCTCTGTAGAACAACTTCCAGGCAGGGGTCTCACTCTTTCTGAGTGTCTCATTAATCTGGATGCCTGGCAGAATTTCAACCCCAGTAATTTAGATGAGAATTAATACTGAATTTATTTCCTCCAGGATAGAACAGCCTTAATTGTACCAGTAAAGTGTTAACTTTTTTTCAAAGAAAAGACCAAAAACAGGTTAGTTTATCTAGATAAACTGATTTCTGATTGGTTGAAACATAAGGGAGGTTTCATTCTTAAAGCTCTTCAGAGAAAGAGGGCACTAAAAGTATCTGTCACTCTGCTATGCAAACATTCCATACAAGGGTGAGTAAGTCACCATCAGTAATTGGTCGAATACAATTTAAGTTACTAAACAGAGCGCTCCATGAAGTTGGCTTGAAAAACCCCTCAACCTCTTTTCAGCATTTAGGCAGCATCAGGAGGCCGTTATCTTGGCACAGTTATTCTCTTCCATTGACATCTGCATGTTCTCCATCAATTGTAGTGTCCCAATAAAATTAGCACAGTTAGGAGTTCAATTTCTTCGGAAACCCTAGGCATTATGAGGAAAAGCTTCTTAAGACAGCAGGGATGCTCTTCAACAGCTGGCTTCAAGCCCCTGCTCTCCTGTTTGTCTAAGTGTGCTAGTTCTTATTTCTAAAGTTAAGCTGTTTTTTTTTAACAAGACAGTGGCTTTTCTTTGAACATTAATAACACTGAATAGAAGGAAAAGAAACCTTGATGCATTCTTTAGAAAAACGTTATTATGCCATACTCAAGAGTTTAATCAGGGTTTTGTTTTTTCCCATTTACTTCAGGACAAAATCTGGTAGACTCTTGATTGACATTGTTAAGCAGATCGGTGGTGGGGATCCCTAAGATCAAATAATTCACTTACTAAAGCAACAGATTCCAGGGTTGTGTAAAAAATCCTAATAATTTCAAAATAACCTTTATCTCTGATACAAAAATAAAGACATTAACTCCTTTAGCTCAGTTTCCCATAATAACTTTTAAAATAACAACAGATTCAGTTTCAAAAATTGTTTTTCATTTCTATTGGAAAATGAAAGTGGAGAACATGGGCCAGCAATGTTTGTGCTCTTGTCAGATGGTGCAATTAAACATGTGGATGACAGTAATCGCTTAAGAGTAAAAAAAAAATAAAAAGTGGTTGCTCTTTCAGAAAGCATCAGAGAGCCCTCTAGTGACCAGGAAGGGGAGTTAATGCAGAGATGACCCTCTGGGCAATGGCAGGCTAGAGACAGAAAAGCAGTCATGAGTGTTTACAAAGGAAAAGTGGGGGAAGGGATGCTCTTTTGGTTAACAGCGTATTTACAATTAAGTAATTGTATTCTTAAATACTTTGAACCAGAGTAACATTTATAAATATGTTATATGAAACCTCACTGCTACTAGTCACACTAAACTTCATTTGTCCAGTACCTGTGCTTTCCCCAATTTTCCTCCCTTGTTAGTTCACATTTCAGGAGAGTTGTGGACATGCAACACCAAGGAAAGTGCATCCCAGCCCTTCAGGTGCTCTGCCAACAGGACGGGCTACAAATAGGCTCCACACTCTCTCATCTCCTCCTTCAACAACTCTTTTACATCCTACACAGAAAACACACTAGATATAAAATCTTCGGCTTCTGCCTCTCCAGATCACTTCTCAGCTGCTCAGAGCTTCAAGGGATAGGTTTATTTTGCACCAAGAGGCTTGGAAGTTGTGGCACCACTGCTTGGGGATAAGGGGCTTCCTACTTTGGCAGACGGTGTTAGTGTATACTACGCAGTGGCACCAGGGGCCCTCCCAGGCACCCAAGACAGAATTGTAGAACACTAGCCTTGATTCAGATCAGTGGCTTGTCCTGGCCCAGAAGTGACACACACTGCCACAATACTCAGTGACAAAAGTCCCTGTTGCATTAGTAAGTCAGTTTGGAAGCTCTCCTGTTATAGCAAGGCCTTTCAGTCAGGGTGGAGGCAGCATTTCTGAAGAGAAAATTATTTTCACTTATCATCAGAACCAGTTCCAGCTCTTGGAAATCTTAGAGTTGAGTAACATCTTTGTCCTTTCTTAACAGAGTATTGGGTAACTTTCTGATCTTCTCCACTTGATCTGGATTAACACCCAGCTCACAGCAACTCACTCTGAGCAGTTCTTGGTAAGTGAGCTCCTGTTGGTTCAGTTCAATTTCAATGAAATAATTTTCTCGAAGTGATGGTTTCTGAATCCTCACCTTCAATACCAGCTCTTGCATATTAAACGGAAATGCTCAGGTGAAGAAAAACGGCTGGAATGCTGGTGCAGCTCCTGAGTACATCCCTTTTTGAGGTTCCAGAGACACTGGTGGCTTGGATGGGACAGAAGAGAAAAGGGAGCGGCTCTGACTCTCTGGTGGCTGACAAACAGGAACTGGTTTTGTGCTTTCTGGTGTTCTGAGTATGGCAGAGGGGGCAGACACATCACCATTCTGAACCAGTGTCAAGGAGGTGTGGTCCCATGGAAAGGCCCCTAGCAGGGGGGTTCCCCAGAGGGAAGCAATGGCGGAGAGCCATCTGTGGTGGGTGATGCAGGAGGTGTGGAAGGGCCCCCATTCTGCAGCTGGGCTGAATCCTCTGCTGCAGGGATGTATATAAAAGGGAAGGCTGGGTTGGCCAAATAGTTGGGAACAAAGGGTAGTTCTGACTCCTTCAGCTGGGGGAGGCCATTGTCGTCATCTTCTTCCACTCCCATAATCTTCTTGATTTCTCTCCTTGATGTCAACTGGACTGGCATTTCTCCCTTTGTGTAAGAATCTCTTTGTCAGCTCCTGATTTTAACAGGTAAGAGACGACCTGACCATGATTGCGTTTATGTGCCCAGTGTAAACAGGTCCAGCCATTGACCTCATTTTGGGAGTTCCCATCCACCCCACTCTCCACCAGTTTCTGCACCTCCCAAATGTCCCCCAAGGCCAAGGCCTCACACAGCCTCTCCTGCTGCTCCTTCTGCTCTAGGAGGGTGCTCATCTTCCCCTCAACCCCAGGCCCTGGCCCCGGCCCACACGCCCGGTCCGCCCCACCTCCTGTCAACACCCGCTGCCTCCCCTACCACCGGCTCCTGGCCATGGGGAGAGAGCACAGTGCTTGCCCACCCTGCCCGCACCTGGCCTGGGGCTTCTGCTCCCTTCCGCGGGCCGCTTGTGGCTTCCCTGCTGCTACTGACCCACAGGCCCAGGCCTCCTACCAGGCTGCACCTCCGGAAGCTTTTTAATTTCTTAACAAAGTCATTTGAAGAGCAAAAGTGTTTAATTTTGAAGAACTCCTATTTATCTATTTTTTCTTTCTTTGCTCATTCTTTGAGTTCATCCATGTTGCCATATGCAACCCAATCTCATTTCTTCTTTCAACTGAATAGTATTCTATTTAATGTACATACCACATTTTGTTTATCTATTCATTGGTTGATGGCCACTTGGGTTGGTTAAGTTTTAGCAATTGTGAATAATGCTGTTATGAACATCATTGTGCAAATATCAGTTTGTATCCTCGCTTTCAGTTTTTCTGAATATATATATATATATATATTTATATATATATATATTTAAAGATGCTTAGATTACATAGATGTTACACAAAAATTACAGGGATTCCTGTGATCTCCACCTCCCATACCTCCCATAACATCTCACATAAACCTCTTTCATTAGTGTGGCACATCACCTGCAATGGATATACACATCCTGGGGCTTTGCCACTAAGCAGAGACCACAGTTCACATCATAGGCCACACTCTCTCCCACACAGTTCTGCATGGTATATGCTGCTGTAAAATGGCCTATATCTGTCACCACAACATCACTCAGGACAACCCCCAAGTCCTGGCTTTGGTATTACAGTGATATTGGCTTCATAGAATGAGTTTGGTAATGTTCCTTCTTCTTCAATTTTTTGGAAGAGCTTGAGTAAGATTGGTGTTAAGTCCTCTTTGAATGCTTTGTAGAACTCAACTGTGAAACTATCTGGTCCTGGGCTTTTCATTTTGTGGTGTTGTTTGAGGATGTTTCAATCTCTTTACTTGTGATTGCTTTGTTGAAGTCTTCTATTTCTTCTAGGGTCAGTGTAGGTTGTTCATTTGTTCCTAGGAATTTTCCATTTCATCCACTTTGTCTAGTTTTTTGATATACAGTTGTTAATAGTATACAATTTCTTTTATTTCTGTGGAATCAGCAGTAAAATCCTCATTTTAGTTTTTTATTCATTTATTTGCATTATCTCTTTTTTTTTCTTTGTCATTCTAGCTGAGGGTTTATCAATTTTCTTAGTCTTCTTGAATAACCAATTTTTGGTTATGTTAGTTCCCTCTATTGATTTTTTTCCCTCAATTTCACTTATTTCTTCTC